>CAKNYM010033260.1:0-12261 GCA_932195095.1 Andricus curvator
TTCAGTTCAAAAAATTAATTTTTTAACTAAAAAACTGATTTTCAAGAAAATATTTACATATATATGAGTTAAAAAAATGTTGAACCTCTGTTTGACAGCCTTTTACACAAAAAATTTTTTATTCTCTTTGTCAATACGAAATTCATTGATATGTTTAGTTTGTCAATGGTTATTACTCTTTTAATTTTCTGTCTGTATCGTTCAGAGGGTGTACAATTTCAATCCTTCACGTCATTACTTTACAATGATTTATTAAATATATTTGACCAATTAATAGCTTAGTAGTTATTTAATTATAACGATCAGAGAACCAAATTTTGAAACAATTTTAATTTAACTTAAATTATAAATTGTAAACCAATATAACAGAGAATTCAATTCGCAATTCATATTGTCTTATTATACCTTATTATGTACGTTATTATGCTAGATAAAAATTTGCTTTTGAAATTATAAAAATTCAAAGAATTATAGGTAGATATGACGTGTTGAAGAAATAGAAAATATTTAAGGAAAAATAACAAAATCAATGGGATCTAATTTCTAACAGGAGTATCAGAAGTGCCCCGCCCTCTCGCCCGAAATGTATACCTGCTTTTCTTTACATCTCCAGGTTTAATCGTTAAATTTAAAGGATGGGGTACTCGGGAAATTTACTAATGCTACCAAAAGCTATTGAGTGAAAATTTCAAGGACACTTTCCTGCATCAAGTTTTAGGTTTCTTCTTTGAATTTTAGAATTTAGATCTTTCAGACCAGCCAGAGATATAACTGATCCTTAAGATTTTCAAAAAAGGCACCAAAAATACTTTTCTGAGACGCTATTGATTTATACGTTTCGTGAAATTCTGCGTCGAATGATATATATTTTGAAGACACCATTTTTTGACACCTCATATATATAGGGGCCGTTCAAAAAATGCTGAAAAATACAAAAAAATTTTTAACACAGCGACAAATCAGACAAATCAAATGTTGTATTCGAAATGATAATTTTTCGAGCTGGAAAAGGGAAGGGAAAAGTTCTGTCGCACCCTATCCCTTTCCCAGCTTTATGATGTCTTTACGAAAATTTTCAGAATTACTCTATTTAAAAATTTATGATCAAAGAGTTTTTTCCATTCATGCGTCAACTTTGAATTATGTCGATAAAAAAAGTTTTTCTGTTTGAAGCAGATGACTCAAATATTATAAATGAGCCATAACTTCCTTAATATTCAATAAAGTGTATTAATATTATAGATCAATAGATTTTCCTCGATCAAGGAATCTTTTCCGTTCTTCCATCAATTTTGAATTATGTTAGTGAAAAAAGTTTAATATAAAAAATCGTTTTTTCAAATATTATGCATTACCATAGCTTCCTTACTCTTCAATAAAATGTATAAATGCTATGGGTCAATCAATTCGTCTTGAATCAACACAACTTTTCTATTCTCGCGTTAACTTTAAATTATGAGAATGAAAAAATTTTTACTATAAAAAACGATTTTATTAATATATAAATTACCATAACTTCCCTACTTTTTAATAAAATGTAATAAAATTGTAGGTCAATCGATTCCTCTCGAACCAGGGAATCTTTTATATTCTTGAATCAACTTTGAATTATGCTAATGGAAAAAGTTTTACAATAAAAAACCGATTTTTCAAATATTATGCATTACCCTAGCATCCTTACTCTTCAATCAAATGTATTAATATTATAAGTCGATCGATTCTACTCGAATGAACACATCTTTTCTGTTCTTGCATCAACTTTAAATTATGATAATGAAAAAAGTTTTACTATAAAAAACCGGTTTTCAAAATATATAAATTAGGGGAGACCGGGGCGAGATGAGCATACGGGGTCAAATGAGACACTGCATTTTCTCTCAAAATATGTGATTTTTGTTGCTGTTCTTTTCGGAAATAATAGTAATAATGATTTTCTAATTACTCGGAAAAAGATAAAAATTAAATAGAGTAGATAAAGTAAAAATAAAAATGATTAAAATATCAAAACCTGAATCCTGTTATTCTAGGATATCATAGAACGAAAGGAAATGATTGAAAATAATAGACAATATTTTTAAACTAAAGTTTGTCGTGAAGTTTATTTACCGAACTTGAATGTACTAACGCATTTATACAGAATTAATTAATAAAAACAGGTAATATTGAAGTTTTAATCATAATTTTGATTTGGGGCGGAATGAGCCGGGTTCATGGGGTGAGATGAGACGCTCTTGTCATGTTTGTCATAACCTCTTTATGGAGCTGGCAGAAAAGTTTTTGTTTGCAAGATGTAAGTAGTTTTGAGTGGAATTTTCGAAAATATATAAAGATTCAAAACAGAGTTGCAATAGTGAAAACTTACAAAAGAAAAACTGACATTTGTGGTTAGAAGAGTCTATGACAGTTATTGTAAAATCTGTTGTATAAAGAAATTCTAGTGTCAGAGCACCTGCAATTGGGTTTGTTTATACATTTTATTTTTTGAGCTGTTTCTTCAGTATATTCTATAAACAGTTTAACCATTATATTTAAAAAATTTCAGAAATATTTTATAAATGAAAAATTTCAAATAAATGTTAATTCAACTTGAAATTAGAAAAGTTATTATATAAAGGAAAAATTTGAATTAATTAACCATTAAATGCATTTATACTGTCAAATATTTATAAAATCCTTCCCCTAAGACCTAAGTAATCAGACTTAATTATACCTTACAAAATTATTTGTTGAACATTTTACAGAGCATGAATTGGTACGAATAATCATATTGCTCAATCGTGAAAAACAATTATATTTTTTCGTGATACTCATTTCCATTCTCACAATACTTCAAATAATCTTCTATGTGTACGAAAAAAAAGGAAAAATTATCTTCTATTAACAAAAACTAATAATTAGTTGAGGTGTCTCATCTCGCCCCAATACGTGTCTCGTCTCGCCCCAGAACATGGGGCGAGATGAGACATGTGCACAAATTATAATTTTCATATTTTCATCGCAATTACTATTTTTGAAACACTTCGTCTTTTATGAAATTGATACATGAAGGTTCATATAATGTATAGAACCACTTACATTTTTAAAAACTACTATAGGTTTCAACTATTTCACTGAAAATGATAACTATGCTCATCTCGCCCCGGCCTCCCCTACCATAACTTCCCTACTCTTCAATAAAATGTATAAATGCTATGGGTCAATCGATTCGTCTTCAATCAACACAACTTTTCTATTCTCGCATTAACTTAAATTATGAGAATGAGAAAATTTTTACTATAAAAAACCGATTTTTAAAAAATATTCAGTGCTAAAAAAAATGGAATAAATATTTTTAGAAATCTTTAGGTCAGTTTTAAGATATTAGTGAGGAAAATAAGCTCTCAAAAATTCATCAATTTATCTGCAACCGTTTTCTAGTTATCGTGTTCACAAAAAACCGTGACATCCACACACACACAGAGCCAAACAATTGCTTAGAACATTGCATTATCTGAAAATGTTACCATTACAAAGCTTCCTCTATGAGGAAGCAAAAACTTGAGTTTTCAACAAAATAATTGAATTCTCCACCTAAAAAGATGAATTTGGAAGAAAAAAGTGTAATAGTTGATATTTCAAGCAAAAAAATAATTAAATTTCATAAAAAAAATGAATTTTAAAACCAAGCAGATGACATTTCAACAAATAAAGATTTTTCAGTCATGAAAGAAAAAAAAGTTATCCAAATCGTCGAACCTTCAAGCCAAAAGACGAATTTTCTGTACAATAATGGAATTTTCAACCAAAAAATATTCATTTTCAGAAAAAATTATTTGTTATAAAATAGTTAAATTTTCAAACAATGAGATGAATTTTCAACTAAAAATATTAATCTTCAACAAAAAAGTTATTTCTTAACAAAGTTAAGCAAAAAAGATTAATTTGCAACTAAACAGTTGCATTTTTATCCAAGAAAGATGCAATTTTCATCCAAAAAAGATTTTATTGACTTTTCCATATCAAAATATGAGTTTTAAACAAGAAATAAATTTTCTACGAAAATAGTTGAATTTTCAACCCAAAAAGACTAATTTCCAACAAAACAGTTGAATTTTGAACCAAAAAGCATGACTTTTTAACAAAATTGTTAAATTTTCAACCAAACAGTAGCATTTCTCTCCAAGAACGGTGCAATTTGTACTGAAATAGATAAATTTTGTAATTAAAAAGACAAATTTACAAAAAAATAGTTGAATTTTCATCCAAAAAAGAATTCAGTTAAACATTCAACATTAACATTCAATTTTAAACAAAAAGTAAATTTTCTACGAAAATATTTTTTGAATTTTCAACCCAAAACGACGAATTTTTAACAAAACTGTTTCATTTTTATCCAAGAAAGATGCAATTTCTACTAAACTAAATGAATTTTTAAATTAAAAATACAAATTTTCAAAAAAATGGTTGAATTTTCATCCGAAAAAGTTTAATGTTCAACACTAAGATATGAATTTTGAACAAAAAGTACATTTTCTACGTAAATATTTGAATTTTTAACCCTCAAAGACGAATTTTGAACAAAACAGTTGAATTTTCAACCAAAAAGAATGATTTTTTAACAAAATTGTTGAATTTTCAAACAAATAATACAATTTATAACTTAAAAGATAATCCTCAAGAGGAAGCAACTGCAAACAAAATAATTATAAATACAAGGCAAATAAATTACTAATAAGAATAATATGTAAGTTAATATTCAACTGCCAGAATGTTAAACTTGTAAAATTTTTAAACTAGAATCTTTTATAAACGGAATAAAAATATTTCATATTTATTCTTCTTGACAGTTATTTAAAGTTATAGAAATTCACTGACTTTTACAAGATTTGTGTTTGTTAATTCCCTGACTTTTCCCTGACCAATAAAATTCCCTGACTTTTTTTTTAATTTTTGTTGGCTAGGTTCGTTTTTCACAGACCAGATTTCTTTGGCGCGTACAATTCATATTAAATTTATGTATACTTACTGCGAGTTATTTGTTTCATTTGCGAATTTCCCAAAATTACGTACATGAATGAAAGACCCCCCCCCCCTTCCGTAAAGAATCGTAGCAAAATATCTCGACCCCTCCCACCTCCTTGAGCTGTTACGTAATTTAAGTTGGGTCCCTAATAAGCAAACATTATTTGAATAAAAAGTGTTAGCACAAATATTTTCGCTTAGCCCATATACTTCGATATAATTATAATATATTTGATATAATGTTAAAAATATTTACTATTGAAATAGTATACTTTAGGCCACACGTCTTTTACTTTCAAAATTTTTAAATTTTTCATAACGAAAACTAATAGTACCAACGTACAATTTGTTATGATGACAATTCTTACAATTAACTGTTTGAACATTTCTAAATGTTTTAAATTAAAAAAATGAAAATTTCCATTAAAGATTTTCAGGCCCATATCTCTAATGATGACAGTTTACAGTTTAAAAGGACCCCAGCCTCCACGGCTTTGTATAATAACTACTTCTCTTTACCTGTTGTAGTATACAGTGCCGAAGACCAGAATTTTCTCGGAAATATTGAGACAATACTGTTTGAAATACCTCTTGTATTTCAAAATATTTTGACATAATATTTCTACCCGCCCTTATTTCACGATTAGTCGTTTATCTTTAAATATTTCCTGACCTAAAGAAGTAGAGAAAGGGTAATTTTAGATAAATAAACAAAAAATGACAAATTCCATCAAAAAATGGTTCAAGATTTTTTTTAAGGACATTTTAAAAGCTGCAATTCAACCATACAACTTTTTTCCGTATCTCACGCTGTTTTTCCGAAAATTTGCTTTTTATTTTTTTTACAGTATTTTCGACAAATAAAACCGAAAATGACAAATCCTAAAAAAAAATGCTCAGAAGAAATTTTGTAGGATTTCTTGCATATTATTTTCGAGAAATAAAACCCAAACATCAAGTCTTATCAAAAAATGGTTGAGGGAGAAATTGTAGATATTTTAAAAAGCTTCAATTCTTCTTTTAAACTTTCTTCACGTATCTTTCGTTGGTTAACAAACTCGCTCTTTCTTTTAGAATACAAAAAAGTTTGCCAAAGCTCGACGATTTGATCCGTTCATTTTTTCGAGAGTTATCATGTTTACGGACATACAGCATTGCAAAAACTTGATTTTCGGCTTCAGGGGGTCTCAAAACGTGGAGATCCGTTCAAAAACGTAGGTGTGAAATTTCGGCCTATTGTAATACTTTCTCAATCATAAATGATTAGAGTGTAAAAATGATTACATATTTTAATGAGTGAAGACTTATTTTATGCATTAGAATTATAATTCTAATTAGAAATTCTAATTAAAGTTTTTAATTTTTTAATATAAGAATTATTCCAATTAGAACGTTTTCTATTAAAAATGATGACTTCTAATTTAAAATAAAAATTCCTAATTTTGAAGGTTTCAATTAAAAATCATTTAACATTGAAGGCTTTTAATTAGAAATTATATACTCTTTATCGGTTATATTCGATTTTGTTTAACTTCGCAAGCGTTCCTCATTTGAAAGATCAATTTAATAACTTCTGACATTATTAGATTTTTATCGTTGCAAAATAATAGCAATGCTTTTATTTATAACCCTGCAAGCTTTACATTTATACATTTGCCAAGAAAAAAAAGTTTTGAATGTAAATGAAAATTTAGTATAAGTTTCTGGAGTTAATTTTTACACATAATTGATTGGTGCAGTTTACTTCTAACCTAGGATCAATATTGATTAATTTGTTTCAAATTAATTAATAAAAAATTGCTGTAAGAAAATGAAAATTTAATACATGTTTTTTTATCCATTTTAAAGAAACATTTATATCATCTTTACTTAATACACCGGAATGTGAAATATCAATTGGAAAAATAAATATTTACCTAATTACAAAATTAGCATTAAAATTAATTATTGTGGCAAACCTTTAATATTGTCACTAATTTATTTTCTGTACAAATAAAATAAGGACTGGAATTTCAAAAGTATTATCATTTTATATTAATTTGTTATTTTGTAAATCATGTCAGAATCCCTGCTTCTACTTTACCGATGTTTTTAGATAACATGGAGAAGCTGCAAGGATAATAGATTTAAAATCATTACCCTTAGAGCCGCAGAGCAACGATTGTACCTACAGAGAAAGAGTGAAGGAAGGTAGTACGAAGAGGGCAGTAGCTACGCACCGCACGAAAGTAGTTGCTATATATATTGTTCCCCCACTCCGCCGCCACTTGCCGCATCTAGGTGTATAATATCTTTGGTTCCACCACATTTTTCGTGGGCGCGGTTAGCTAACCAGATAGTCGTTTCGAAGTAACTCCTATTTTACTTTAAATCATTCGTGTGATTGGCTACCCGTCGGTCGAATGGAAAGCAAAGCAATATGTCCGTGCGCGCCAAATCCAGGTGAGGTTGGGCCACGCTCGTGTCTACACTAACCTAAAAAAAGTGAATGTTGATGTATGTTTTGTTCGTGATATATTAATATATCACATATAAATTCAAAAACATCTTTTTCGACTTCGTCATCAGACGATCTCAGAACTTCTTCCAAAAACTCCATATTTCACAACGAGAATGCCGTTTTTAGGTTAGAGGACGATTTAGTCGCCTTAACCGATCAATTTTGACCGGTTAGATTTAACTGTGGTTAACGCGAGTTAACCGGCCGCTAAAACGTGGTGGAACGCGTAACTAGGTTTAACGGAGGATTAACTTTTTAATCGAGGTTGGTGGAACCGGCCCTTAGTCTTTCATCCGCAATAACGAAGTCAATTACACTGTGATTATTTCCTTTACACCAGGTGTATTAATAATTAATTAAATGTTCTGCATTTTCCGTTGCAAATTTTTTGATGTGATAAAAGTATAGATTATATCATCCTGATTTTAATCAAATAATTGCATAATAAATATAGTGGCCTATATTATAGGTATTTTGAATTTACAATATCTAGGTATTTTCCATCGCTTTTGTTTTGTCTGAAATTTCTTAGCTATTTAAATGCAATGAATAGAGCATTTGCATGTGTCACGAATACGGAAAATAATTATTGCATCTTGTGAAGGACCTTAAAATGAGTTTACTTTTACAAGAAATAAATCAATTTTAGGATTAGCTTTTATGATCGATGTGCCGTCAGTTAAATGGGTAGACGTTGCCAGCGATTGGTTATACAGTATTTTTGAAAAAATCGCGTAGCATATTTAACTTTTTCTTTATTGATACTAAGTGCCAACATGTATTGACATTTAAAATGTCAAACATTAGTGCACTATGGAAAGTGGTTATTCCTAGAGATCCACTAGGGAGATCTGGGACACATGGGTATCGTTTCTGATTGGTAAGGCTAACCGAAATACGGAAGTCCTTCTTAGCGTGCACTTTTAAATTTAAAATTATTTTCCTTTTTCTTTTAAAATAAATATTTAATAATAAATTGTTGCATAACTGTTTTGAAGTATTAAAAATTCAACTTACGGCATCCTGTAACATTTCTATTTAAATAAAAAAGACGTTATCGTGATTGAGAAATTTTTAGATGCTATGGAATTCTATAAATATTTGATGAGTAGAATGAAACAAATTGAATTTTGAGGTTAGAGTATTTATCCAATTTAATTGTCAGAGAAAATTTGTTTGACCGGTTCACGATTGACAGCAGACAACAACTTTGAGTTGAGGTTCGTCTACACGCATGCGTTGTCAAGCATATGTTCACATTTTTTGACGACTTCCGTATTCTGGTTAGCCCTACTATAGGTTTCAAAAATGTTGACCTCTCTACAAAAGTTTGAATAAGTCAGTGAAAAGAAAATCGCTAAAGAACGTAACAAACTTCACTGTAAAGATAATTTTATTGTGAAAAAATTCTCTATTCATGGCACCGTCATATATTAATTATAAATAAAGTTACAGTTCGGCGAAGGTACAAAAACACGGTCAACAGCGTCAATTTCACGACAGTGAACTTTGACTTGTTATATTTGGTTGAAAAATCAATATAAATGAGGAGAAAAAATCAGGCGAATTCCTTGACATTTTCTGTAAATGTATACGTCCTAAAAATTGAAAAATTTAAATAATTGTAGCTTACAGAGTTCATTATAGAGGAGGACCTTATCTCAGCTCCAAGTTGTGTTAGAAAGCTCAGATAAAGCTTGAAATAAGTAAAAAAATTCAAATAATATAACGACATAAGAAATAAAGTTTCAAAATTATTGGATAATTGGCTATTAGCAATTATTTTTTCTATGCTTTTTTTATGTCGCTTGGGGGCGGCCAGTGTGACTGATCCAGGCAATATAATTGCCCGCTCCAGGGTTCCCATTCAGTCTCTTCCACTCAGTCCCAAATCAGTAACTCTTCCAGAAGCCTGAAAATAAATACGGGTGCAACAAGTTATAACTGCCCAAAGGCGTAGAAAATATTTTAGTTATTAAGAAAATGGCAGTTGATGAAACTAATTTTTTTATTACACTTTGTTATTAATATAAACATTTACGTCTATTTTCTTTCTTATTTTCATATGAAGTGCATAATTTTTTCCAAACATTACAAATACACTACCAGCGGAAATTGTATACATTCCTATTTTTTGAGCTGTTGCGAATGTGACTTAATTTTTATAATATTAATATGAAAATTTGTTCCTCATGATAACGCGAAAGGTAATAAAATTCTCCGTATGATAAGCCCAACTTGAAGGCAAAATCTCAATTTCATAACAAAATATTGCAAAAAAACTTAAAATTTCGATGTGTTCAAAAAACTGATTTAACTAGTAACTCTGAAAATAATAAACATTTTTGAAAGTTCTTGGATTTATTTTGAAGGTAATTATCCATCATTCTAACGTATGGTCAAGGTTGGTGCAAACTCAGAAAATTGCAAATAACTACCGTACTCGACACAAGCTTTACAAAATTCAAAACAATAATATTTTTATAAATGTTACTAAAATTGATTAAAATGTGAAAAATAATGATATTTTGTTTAATTTTGTAAGCATTGACACATACTAGAGGTTTTGCGACTTCTTTGCATCAACTTCAATTCTAGAGCTGAATATATGGACAAAATTCTATCAAGCTGGTTCTATTCTATTATTCTATTTTTTTCAAAACTACGTCTTATTCTGAATAATTAAAAAAAAAAGTACATCTTAATATCATTAAAATTACCAAAGTTATGAAAATTCAAAGAAAGAAGGACAAAAATGTTCAATTTTGAATAATTCCTTAGATTTTTGAATTTTTAAACAATTATTTTATGGTTTTTTAAACATCTCAGAGAACGGATACTAGAATTTTCATCAAAATTACTAACAGTAGATGAAATTCTTCAGATGAGTCGGTTTCTCCAATTATATTTTTCATCTTCATCTGGAAGTTTCTTACTTTTCTGGAGTGGAACTGTCAGCGTGAGAAGTTAAATTCATGTTTTCAAGAGAATATCAGTTTCTTACGCCTTTGCATTTTTTTTAGTTTTCCCAAGTTACAGAGATCAGGTAGCTGGTGGAAAGTGCCGAATAGTGACCCTCGACTGACATTGATACTGATGACTCCTTTTATGCGCACAGAAAAAAAAATACTAGAAAAAATAATTGCTAATAACAAATTATTTAATAATTTTGAAACTTTATTTCATATGTCATTGTATTATTTGAATTTTTTTACTTATTTCAAGCTTTAACTGAGCTTTCTAACACAATTTGGAGCTGAGATATGGTCCTCCTCTATAATTAACTCTGTAAGCTACAATTATTTAAATTTTTTAATTTTTATGACGCATACATTTACAGAAAATGTCAAGGAATTCGCCTCATTTTTTTCACCTTATTTCTATTGATTTTTCAACAAAATATAACAAGTCAAAGTTCACTGTAGTGTAATTGACACTGTTGATCGTGTTTTTGTACCTTCGCCCAACTGCAACTTTATTTATAATTAATATATGACGGTGTCATGAATATAGAATTTGTTCACAGTAAAATTATCTTTACAGTGAAGTTTGTTACGTTCTTTAGAGATTTTTTTTCACTGATTTATTCAAACTTTTGTAGAGAGGTCAACATTTTGGAAACCTATAGTAGTCGTGTGGTGGGGGTTCACGTGTCCCAACGCTCCCTAGAGGATCTCTAGTTATTCCTAAGCGTATTCAGGAAATCATCAATCACTCGAAAGCTTGAATAATTTTCCATGTCTTTCAGAAACTTGTGTGGAAATGTCTATTCATAACATCAGAAAAGTCATCAAATTCAAAAATAGAATAAATTATATGTGAATGCTTCACTTTTTTGTGTACTCCGTATAAAGGACTTCATCATAATTGACATTCTTTCAAATCTAGTATTCACATTCTCTATTAGCTTTAGTAATTATTTGGAAATATTCCATTATTTTTTATTACTAAATTATTAAAAAATTTCCGTTTTACAGTGTGCGCATCTGTTCTAGAAAGTTGTGACCTGATAAAACGCGAATTTGGAGCAGAAGCCCATTAAAATAAAGGATGATTACAGGAAATAAGTAATGCAAGGTTGTAAGGAATAAAATAAAAGCAACAAGACAAAAAAATTATAGGGGAGTCCGAGTTCCAGCCATTCATGGCTTTGAGTAAACTATACTATTTGCTCTGGACTCATATCTTTCATCAGCTTAAGGTGCTTCCAACGACTCGGGGTTTAGAACCTTCCAAATTACGTCTACAAGAATGCATTGTTTGATGTCACGTTTTTACCACATAATCTAAAGGTATATATATATATATATATATATATATATATATATATATATATATATGTACACGCTGAGTACCTAGAACACATACTATCAGGGTGTCCGACCCACGCGGGAACGACGTATATCTATAGACATAATGCGGCCCTAAGAGTGCTTTATTACCATCTTTGTCGCTCTTACGGTGTTGGCCGCGACCCTGCCGAACGCTCCAAAAGAGATAGAGTCGATTGTCCGAAACGAGAAGTGCCAAATTTTCTGGAACTACGATTTTCGGGCAGCAGTCTCCATTGCGCACTCGAGGCCTGACATTGTTCTCCAAGACTTCGAGAAACGAACTATATTCGTGATCGAATTCTCGGCTCCGTCCGAATACAACATCACTGCAAAGGAGAAAGAAAAAGAGGAGATGTATCAAGACCTTAAAAGAGAGCTACAACGACTGTACCCAAAATATTCGGTACAAGTAATTGTCCTTGTGAT
>CAKNYM010033263.1:0-13723 GCA_932195095.1 Andricus curvator
CAAAGCCTTCACGCAGAGATGACTCGGTCGTGAATCACTTACTGTATGTCGATAACAAATATGTATTTTTTCATATAATTTATTTTCTAAGAGAGGCCCGCCTTGAGAATTGTCACGATATTTCATATTTAATAAACAAGAAGTCAATTTTATCATTATTCTAACCGTAGTTTTGCATAAACGAAATGCCTTTTTTACAAAGCCTTCACGCAGAGGTGACTCGGTCGATAATCACTTACTTTATGTCGATGAAAAATATGTATTTTTTCATATAATTTCTTTTCTAAGAGGGGCCCGCCTTGAGAATTGTCACGATATTTAATATTTAATAAACAAGAAGTCAATTTTATCATTATTCTAACCGTAGTTTTGCATAAACGAAATGCCTTTTTTACAAAGCTTTCACGCAGAGGTGACTCGGTCGATAATCACTTACTTTATGTCGATGAAAAATATGTATTTTTTCATATAATTTATTTTCTAAGAGGGGCCCACCGTGAGAATTGTCACGATATTTAATATTTAATAAACAAAGAGTCAGTTTTATCATTATTCTAACAGCAGTCTTGCATAAACGAAACGCCTTTTTCACAAAGCCTTCGCGCGGAGGTGACTCGGTCGATAATCACTTACTTTATGTCGATAGAAAATATGTATTTTTTCATATAATTTATTTTCTAAGAGAGGCGCGCCTCGAGAATTGTCACGATATTTAATATCTAATAAACAGAAAGTCAATATTATCATTAGTCGAACCGTAGTTTTGCATAAACGAAACGCCTTTTTTACAAATCCTTTACGCAGAGATGACTGGATCGAGAATCACTTACTGTATGTCGATAAAAAATATGTATTTTTTCATATAATTTATTTTCTAAGAGAGGCCCGCCTTGAGAATTGTCACGATATTTAATATTTAATAAACAAAAAGTCTATTATATCATTATTCTAACCGTAGTTTTGCATAAACGAAACGCCTTTTTTACGAAGCCTTCACGCAGAGATGACTCGATCGAGAATCACTTACTTCATGTCGAAAAAATATATGTATTTTTTCATATGATTTATTTTCTAAGAGAGGCCCGCCTAAAGAATTGTCACAAAATTTAATATTTATTAAACAAAAAGTCGATTTTATCATTATTCGAACCGTAGTTTTGCATAAAAGAAACGCCATTTTTACAAAGCCTTCAGGCAGTGATGACTGGATCGAGAATCACTTACGTTATGAAGATAAAAAATATGTATTTTTTCATATAATTTATTTTCTAAGAGAAGCCCGCCTCGAAAATTTTCACGATATTTAATATTTAATAAACAAAAAGTCAATTTTATCATTATTCCAGCCGTAGTTTTGCATAAAAGAAACGCCATTTTTACAAAGCCTTCGCGCAGTGATGACTGGATCGAGAATCACTTACGTTCTGTCGATAAAAAATATGTATTTTTTCATATAATTTATTTTCTAAGAGAGGCCCGCCTTGAGAATTGTCACGATATTTAATATCTAATACACAAAAAGTCAATATTAGCATTATTCGAATCGTAGTTTTGCATAAACGAAATGCCTTTTTTACAAAGCCTTCACGCAGAGGTGAGTCGGTCGATAATCACTTACTTTATGTCGATGAACAATATTTATTTTTTCATATAATTTATTTACTAAGAGAGGCCCGCCCCAAGAATTGTCACGATATTTAATATTTAATAAAAAAAATTCAATTTTATCATTATTCGAATCGTAGTTTTGCATAAACTTAACGCCTTTTTTACAAAGCCTTCACGCAGAGGTGACTCGGTCGATAATCACTTACATTATGTCGATAAAAATATGTATTTTTTCATAAAATTCATTTTCTAAGAGAGGCCCGCCCCAAGAATTGTCACGATATTTAATATTTAATATAACAAAAAGTCAATTTTATCATTACTCGAACCGTATTTTTGCATAAACGAAACGCCTTTTTTACAAAGCCTTCACGCAGAGGTGACTCGATCGAGAATCACTTACTTTATTTTTCATTGAAAGGGAGATAAATAATTAACGGTATGAAAAAAATAATTGTTTCAACAAATAATAATTATTGATCTATATATATCTATATATATCTTCTGCTTTGATAATGCTAGACAGTTCCGGCTTCTTTTGAAATCTTTTACATTTTACCCACTTTTTACCCAATAAAGATATTCATAATGCGAGTTAACGAACATAGTTTCTTAAACAATTTATCAATGTTTACAACGATCTTCTCTTAGAATGGTGCTAGAAAGTTTCGGGTTTTTCTAAAATGTTTTACTTTGCTTTGCCTTTTTAAGTATGAACAAATCATAAATAAACATTAGAGAGAATCATCTTTTACAACAATATCTTCATTTCTTGTGAATATGTATACCATTAAGCCATTTCCCTTTCAGGGTAGGCGTGACACTACCCGATTCGGGTAGTGTTTCTGGGTGGATAGTTTTCTTGTAGTTATAAATCTTGTAGTTATAAAATAATTTTATGAAATGCAATAGATATTTGTTAAATTCATAAGAGTTGTGTCAGCTTGAAAATGTAACGAAATACATATTCATGTTATTTAAATGTTCATTAATTATTATTGATGAACCACATTTGATAATCGCGCTTTGAAAATGAGAATAATTTTGACAGAGGTTTTTAAAGTATCATCTGTCATCCATAGAATAGTTTATGTGAAAACTTTATAAAGATGGAAAAGGCCTAACTGAAATAAAAGTAAGTGGAGTTATTGTGATAATTTAGTGTTTTATTTCGACTTAAATATTTCTCGAAAATCTGAATTCGAACTTGGAAACTCGTGAAATGATATATACCGAATACGAAGGTGTGAAAATCAGCGATTCAAGGATGCAGTTTCCTGTTTCAAAAACAGGAATTGTAATAATTTTTTTTTGTTTATATATGGAAAGAATATTTACCACTCATATTTTCAACTCATTTTTTTCCGTTGGATTACATGTATACATTTTAATCTTATTTCAATGTTCGTTATTTGAAATTCAAGTGCACAAAATTAAAATGATAATTTGTATCGACCCAAGTCGGTTAGCAATTGCTTTTTTAAGTTTTTCTCACAATGTTAACTAGCAAGCTGCTAGTTTATTTAGTTAGGCCTATTATTCGAATTTAGTAAGACTTCTTAATCAGTAGTTTTCAATTGATTACTCATAATTCAGATTGTTGGAGGAGGTATAAAGTTTTCGGCACAGCTACACTTTCGTGTACACTTTAACATTTCTATTATTACTGCAAATATTAACCGATTTTCATGACTCTTTTTTTCGCTTTCTTCCAAGTATACGAATAAACTAATTCTGCTCATTAAAATTGAATCAAGCCATGCTTTCATAATTTCAGTTTTTGTCACCGGCCTGCATTTCATAAAAATAAAAGGGTGAATCTTTACGGGTAATTCGACGCGCTCCGGGATTTCTGCCTCCTGAGTTTGACAATGGTCGATGGTCATGCCGCGCAAATTCACACACAACTAACACTGAGCGTCACTGCTTTAGTTCTGTTCTTTTTGTTTATAAAATAAAATAAAAATATTTTTTCCAAAAATATGTTTTTCTTTCGTTTCTATCTCTAATAAATCCCCTTAATACATAAGCTTATTCACTACAACTTTCCAGCGTATATAGTGCATCTAATAAGCTCTTATATGAAAAATAGAAAAATATTTATCGACTATAACAATGTAAAGTCAACTATTGAAAAAGTCAGTGCTGGACTCCCCAAAGGATCAGTATTACGACCAATATTGTATATGTAATATACATAAATGAGATACTTAGACTCAAAAGACTGCAAACTGCAATAAATAAAATTATTGAAATATCTAGAAAAACGGAAAGTCAGAGTGAAGAGTAGTGAAACCAAAGTTATAATATTTACAATGAGAAGACCAATAATAGAGAAAAATATTATAATAGACTCTCAAAAATTGGTCGAATAGTATTAAATATGTAGGGATAGTATTAGATTAGTCCAGGCATCTGGTAGTTTTGTTCCGTAATAACTCCTAGACGAAATGTTTTTAATGAGAAGGTTTCGTAGAGAGGTCCCTTTTAACATATCAAAAACTCTAGAACAGATTAGTTGCCAAACCGGGTTTTTTTTCGAAAACAGTTCAAAAATTTAGTTTTGCGTGGACGGATAGTTCCCATTTCATTTTAGAGCAAAATGTCCAACAGAAAAAAGGAAGAGGACAAAATTTAAAAAAAAAATAATTCGCTATCTTCTATAGGTTTCGATTACATTTTTGCCTTTTTTTAGTACTTTTGTGGCAAAAAAGTGATTCTAATTGATTGAAAATGTGTCATATGTTTTTTTATCAATGAACAAATATTTTTTATTAATAATTGTTCATAACAAAATCTAACCATAGCCACTTTTGAGTACTTTTTGAGTACTTTCCTAACAAAAAGTAATTATATTTGATTTAAAATGTGATATATATTTTTTGTCAATAAACAAATAGTTTTTCATTATTTTTTTGTAACAATATCTATAATGAATATTTTTTCTGCATTTAATTCTGTACTTAACTTCAAGATACATGTAATTCGCAGTGATTTCTATAGATTGTACGTAATATGCTGTGATCATTTTTTCGAATTAAGAACAAGTAAGTAATTGATTAGTTCAAAGTAATTACATATCAAATATAATTCATTATTTTCGAAAATTAATAAAAAAAGAAGTAATTATATAAATTCGTCGTGTGTACAAGTTAAAATTAAGTAATTAAAAATAAACAGGGTATCAATAATTGGATGAAAACATGATTTATTATTGAATTTGTTAATTTAATGAAGATGGACTTTGGTCATGAGTTAAAAATTGTTTTATATATATAATTTTTTTTAAATAAATACGCACTCGCACAATACCCGAGAGATCGAGCGAGTAGAAGATGAGCGTTATAGATTTTCAAGCTTGGTAAAATTTTCTTAAGTGACTGTATTTTTATGACCTGCGAAGACGGGATTACATTCCACGGGTGAAGGGAAAGGGGATGAGTAGCGCGGGACCCTTCGACTCACGTTTTGGGCAGCTGTAGCCTTTAGACCTAGAGTATAGCCTATTCACTAGTCAGTATCGAAAAATACCTTTTATACATGACAAATGAAATGTATATACTTAATTGAGACAAAAACTTCGAAATATGAGCGTACTTCTACTTTACGGTACGCTCAGGTGCCCCTATGCAGGAAGAGTGCACTTTCCAATGTCATATCTCGTGACCTATTAGGGCTAGGACAGTTTTTTTTTTCAAATTACGCCAAATTGACTCCACTTTCATTTGTTTTATATAAACTTTGTCGTAGGATGCACGGGAAACGAGGTATTTCGAAAAACCACAACTTTCTCGTTTTTAGTCAAAAATAAAAAAAAAATTAAATTTTTGAAACCTTGCAATTCCCAAAATAATAGGTCTAAAAGCCTCTTTTTTTTTAGATCTACGCAGAATTTTATAGACTCTATTTCATCCTCTGGCATAGTCAATTTAAACTAAACCTGACTTGATTTATTTTGGAAAAACTGTACTCCACTTTTTTGCCCGTAAAAACAGGCAAAAATGGCCAAGTTTGAGGGGTCATAACTTATGACCTATTATAGGTAGAACAATGTTCTTTTTTTGAAATCACAGCAAATTGAGTCTACTTTCACTCAACTGTGGAACACTTTTCCGTGTAGTAATTAGGTGCAAAGGTACACAGTTTTTTTGGAAAACTTGTGATTTTTCGTTGAAAATCCAAAAAAGTGGGGTTTTTTCAATATATCCTAACTCGAAACCCATAGAAGATAGAGGATTTTTTTTTCAATTTTCTCATAATTTTGTCCTCTTTTTTTTCTGTTGGACATTTTGCTCTAAAATGAAATGGGAATTATCCGTCCACGCAAAACTAAATTTGGGAACTGTTTTCGAAAAAAAACCCGGTTTGGCAACGGATCTGTTCTAGAGTTTTTGATATGTTAAAAGAGACCCCTCAACGGAACTTTCTCATTAAAAACATTCCGTCTAGGAGTTATTACGGAATTTCACTCATTTTTCCGACGTAATGCCTGGACTAGATAGAACTCTAACTTTTACGCGGAACATAAATCATGTATCCCAAAGAGTTGTAGGTTCATGAATCGCACTTTATCCATTGCTTGATAAAAAAGCTGCTCTTAGTATTAAGAATAAACTAACTTTATATAAAACTATTACTAGACCTGCAGTTTCGATTCCTCCTGAATCAAACCGAAGTTCCTATGATAAAGCTACCGAACGCGTCCTCGAGTTGCGAATAGAGGGTCCCTGTACCAAGGCTTTCTGCTGAATATGGTGACAATAATTAATAAGCAGACGCAGACAATTGTCCAGGGATGGTCCCAAAGGAATTAACCCCCAAGCGGAGGCGTGATAACCTTGCGGAAAGCTGAATGGCACCTGGGTGAGGTGTCTTCAACGGTGACTCTGGGAGACCGAGCGACCTCTCAGAGTAGGCAGCCTTATCTATGCATGCGGGGCTCTACAAGGTTGTAGGAACCCTTTTCTCTAGCTACTTTGGGAACAACAATGATAACACCAAACATAGTTGCAGTATGTGCAGTCAAGAAAACCGACGGCGCAGGACTCCCGATAATGGGTTGGACAACAATCGCACTTTTCGTATCAACTTCAAAAGGGATTATATAAGCGGAGCGCTTACTCTTCCGCAGCCAGAACAAGCCGGAAACTGAAAAAGGGAGGCGACACTAACACCAACCGTGGGCAGACATCCAATAGAGGAAGAGGGATGCTTTAGGACCAGAAGAAGCATTAATATTCAGGTTTCTTTCAAGTCCAAAGATCTGGCTGAACTGGATGAGGTGCTTCGTGGAGATTTTTCGGAACAGTCCGAACTCTGGACCATCAATTGTAGTGTATATGATGCAGCAAGAACTTTGGCGGATGCAAACCGTGAAACAAAGCCAACGGCTGCCCATAAGACGAAAAGATGAATGCATCAACTTAGCACAAAGATAAGCTTGGCACTGTTTAATTCTTTTATTGGATAATAGCCAAAAAAGCAGGGTGCACGTCTGCACGAGACTTTTGCCGGATCGTCGCATTGAGTACATCGCAGACTGTAACCATCTATCTCACGGTCGTGAGACGTAGGTGCAGCTAAAATGTTACCACGATGTCGCTGGAAACGGGTGAAATTGTGTAGAATGGACCCCGCTCCTGGTAATATTCTGCGGTTGTTCTTGTGACAAACGGCAAAAGTCTCGTGCACCCTCAGTGCATGTGTCTTAGCTTTTCGCTGACCCAGGGATGCTTTTGAGGCGATTAACCAGTGCAAGCTTGGCACCTCTAAGAGCACCGATGATCAGGACGATTAACTTATGAGAATATTCCGGGTATAACCGTCGCTACTTCCTTATAAGGTCTTTATAAGTCTCTTGTTTTTCATTCTGCTTGGATATGATGTTCTTATTGGCTGGTGCCGAAAATTCGATATCAACTATAGTTTGTTTTTTGAATTTAAGGAGAAATATGTCAGGCCTCGATTTCGCGACAGAAGCAATCGTCGAGTATATAAGGTTCCAGTATATGCGGCCCTTCTCATTTTCGACAATTGGCTCTATTTCCCTAGGAGCGTTTGGCGGAGTGGTATCAGGGCTAATGCTTTAAAAGTGACAGAGATGGTAATAAAGCACTCTGAGTGCCGTATTGTGCCTTTGAATGTACGTTGTTCCCGCATGAGTTGAACAACTAGATAGTATGTGTCCTAGGTGCTCGAGGTGTGCATGAAACGCTCTGCATCTATCATCAGGAATGTCTTAGCTCAAAATTTGGTGACAATTTGCTAAAGTAGAAATGACACCGTCTTGACATGCCAAAATGAAACCCTCTATGCCCGTCTTCAATGCGGGTGATTTGAAGGGGGCAAACGTAAGCTTACACAACATCGAGTGATCATTCAAATTTCTATGGAAGATGCCGTGCATCCACTTGTCAGAGAGCTGTTCGCGGAAGTTTTTCTCATGTTTCTTCTTGACCCAGGTCTTTAGGTGTAAGTACTCGTATTGGATAATGTTTTATGCATTTTGCTTACGCCCGGTATTGAAGTCAAGGCCGAGTGATTCAGCAGCCTCCTCCGCTGCTTTGTACAGAAACGCTCCTTTGTCCACTTCTTCGTGCTTCCTGACCATTTTAAGAAGAAGGTCACGTCCATTTGCGACTATATTTGCTGTACCCAGAATAATCCTGTTGTGAAGACATTCAAGATTCAGTATTCTGCGAACACCTTGACGGTGTGACATGTAAAGTCGCGGAACAGAAGACTTAAGGAGACTTAAGGTACATGCTTTTGTTCATGTGCATAACCTTTCATGAACCAATATCGAGGGATCTGAGCTTATCCTTCGTCCATGGAGCCACTCCAAATGAATAGAGTACTACCAGGATAGCAAGCATGTTTGTTGCAGATACCAAATCCGTTGGATAAGACGTTAGCATCTGTATCGAAAAGTCTTCTTTATGGATGTCAAGTTCTGAATGCGGCTCTGTCGCACGCCCAGGTATGTATAGGTCTCTCCAGCGCCAAGGTGTTGTAAAGCGGTTCTATCGACGAGCTCAGGGTCTTCGGGGATGCCATTAAGTATATGCTTTCTAAAACCTTTCAAATTGCATGGAACATTTGTGATCGGCTTTACGTAATGTGCTTTGTTACAGGTTATACAAAATTTGTTTGCTGGTTCTGCTCCAATTAAATTTAAAAACGCACTATAGTGATTATCGGGGTGTTTCTCATGCAATAAATAAATATTTCGTCCAACCACACCCCCTGCGCTAGTAATTACAGAACTACCATGAAAGCAACATAAAAGTATTTTAAGATAAAGTAGAACAATTTCGAGGCCTTAAAAATTAGACATAGTGTGCGTCAAATTAAAAAAAAAAGAACTTACAATTTGAAGCGCTTGGAATTAAAAACGTAATAGTGTCTAAAATTAAAAAAGTCCTCAACTCTAAAATTATTGTTTCATTCTAAATATAAAGGCCTAATAGTTGAACAGTTTTCATTTGAAAACTTTGCCAATCGAGTCTAATCAATTTTAAGTGCTGAAAATTGAAGGTCAATTTCACTGTCAATAAATGTCAAATTTCATATATGTAAATCGTTTGAAGTTTAACAATTTTGAATTAGATCGAGGTGAATGAAAAATGTCGTTACCTTTTTTGGGTTCTATTCTGTCATATTCTTGTAAACGTAAGAATATATTCAATCGGTTGTGGTTTACGTTACGTTATTTAAAATAGCGAAATTTACGCCGAAATTATAATTTGATAATTATACTGCAATTAGAAACAATATATTATGCAAATCATTCTGTCATTTATGGTTTTATGTAGTATAGTATACCATTAAGCCATTTCCCTTTTAGGGTAGGCGTGACACTACCCGATTCGGGTAGTGTTTCTAGGTGGATAGTTTCTTGTAGTAAATAACTACTACAAGTGTGGGCTCACCACACCCACGATGTGCCAACAGCACGCAGTATTCTTGAATGGTCACCCATCCTAGCACTAACCGCGCCCAAAGTTGCTTGACTTCAGTGATCTGACGAGGACTGGGTTTTTCAGGGTGGTATGGCCGTTGGAATTTATGTGATTATTATTAAACAATAAACAGATAGTAGTACATTGTGTATCAAGGGCGTAAAGAAGGCTATTTTGACGAGTGTGAACTTGCCGCCCGAGCGAAGCGAGGTCGGCAGTCGCACGAGGCAAAATAGCCGTACGCCCTTGATACACACCATACTTTTTGTCCTACCCTTCTTGAAAACAAGCATGTTAAGGAGATAGAGGATGTTTGGAGTACTTGACAATTTTAGATTATAAGTGAAAGAAAGAAATAGCGTCCTTTGCAGAAGGAAGACTGTGGGGTCCAGCGATACAATTTTTTAAAAGATAAAGATAATTATGTGTAGCGGGCGTAAAGTTGTATGTAGCGGACGTAAAGTATTATTTAGCGGGCGTAAAGTGTTATGTAGCGGGCGTAAAGTTTCATGTTGGCCCGGCGGCGGAGTGCGCATGTGCGAACGTCACTGGGCTGGAAGCGGCCACATTACGCCTGCCTCACGTGGATGCAATGGCGCGTTTTCAAGGGGGTCGGACAAAAAATATTATATGTTGTAAACATTTTTTGTTCTAATTTTGTTTCAATGTACAATATTATATTTACTCTGGAATTACAAAAAAGTTGTAAAACGGAAATTCTAGTATATGTATGTATATATATACAGGGTGTCCATGTATTCAAAATACATATTTATATTTTCTGATTCCTTGTGAAAAACTGAGTAGAAAATATTCAATAAAAAACTTTGATTAAATGCATAACTACCGAGTAATTAGCAATTACAGGTTATCCAATCAAAAGAATGCGTTAGATAGCCGACAGTCCATGTGCCATCGCTAACAGTGTGAGAATACAAGTTCATAACGTATAATTTCCCCTCCGTTTATTTTTGTAGCAGGTTTTGACTCTTTCGTGCAACTTCACACTTAAACGAGATTCGAAAATTAAAAAGTATCTTTTTCGTAGCAACCAAATTAGAAAACATTGCTCGACGAGTTAATTAAAATGCATGCGTTGTTTGAAATCTGTAGAATCCTCCTGAATTCTTAGCATTCCGCAGAATTCCTTCTAGTTCTGTAGAAATAATTACTTTAACATTTTTGAATTACCCTAAACACTTTTGAATACATTCAATTATTTAGATTTTCAAGACTTTTAAATACGAAGTGTATAAACTGTCGGTACGGGTAAAAAAAATGGTCGGTACCGGTTTTTGAACCGTACATGAAATTCAAGGAATTCAAGGAATTTACGGGATTTAAGAAATTCATGGAACTCAAGGATTTCATGGAATTCAAAGAATTCACGGAATTCATGGAATTAACGGAATTGAAAGAATTCGAGGAATTCGGGGAATTCATGGATTTCGCGAAATTCATGGAATTCACGGAACACATGGAATTTATCGAATTCACGGAATTTATGGAATTCACAGAATTCATGAAATGCATGGAATTCAAGGAGTTGATGGAGTCCACGGAATTCCAAGAATTCTCGGAATTCACAAATTTCAAAGAATTCGTGGAATTTACACTGTCGGTACCGTTAAACAAAATTACCGGTACCGACAATTTTTTTTACCGGTTTTTAAACCGTTAATTCAAGGAATTCACTGAATGCACGGAATTCACAGAATTCAGTTAATTAACGAAATTCAAGGAATTCATGAAATTCACCCCTTCCAACAGCTCGTGGCGGCTGGATGGTGCCCCTGCGACTGGACACAGAATTAATGATGGTCAAACCCCTACCCCTTTCCGACACTTCGTGGGTGCTGGAAGGCACCCCTGTGACTGCTCATAGAAATAATGTTGGTCAAACAACTACCCCTTTCCAAAATCTCTTGGGGATGCAAGGCACCCCTGTGACTAGTCGCACAAATAATGTTGGTCAAAGCCCTATCCATGCATCTGTCTAATTCGTCTTCTGTGATCAATCACAGAAATAAGTTCAGTTTTACCCCTAACATTTTCTAATTTCTTTTGGTCTGTGACGTCAACTAGCAAGATGGCTGATATTGAGGATCATACAGTAGAAATAAACACATGGGAGAAAAATAAATTTTTAAATATTTTTGCCGGCAATTTAAGATCTATCGACAATTTTGTTTACAGGTACCGACAACTTTTTTTTTACCGGTACCGACAATTTTTTTTACCGGCACCGGTTTTGCATACACAACCTTTCAAATGGTGTAAATTCCTCCGAATTCTCCGGAATTCTCCGAAGTTTGATACAATCATTGCAGCGTTTCTAATTCTTTCACAATTAGTCTAGTTAGTCGACTGCAGCTAGCAGTGAATGAAGATGTACTTGTTAATTAAATCCCGCAGAATTCACACGAATTTTGTAGAATTCACTTCAAAATGTTTTTTTTTTATTAATTTGAAGAGCTTTGATTACTTTTCAACCTATGAGAATACAGATTAAATTATTTGAAATATAAAGATTTTTAAATTCTCCAAATTCCCCTGAATTCGCTGAATTCTACTAAATCCATCGCACAATAAGTCAAGTTAAGACGACGGTTATAAAAAGCAAGACTCAATGTTTTTAAATTCCAAAGAATTCAATGTTTATTATCATTGCTTCAAAGTTTTTAAAATTGTGGAAAGAATTAGGAATAGTGCTATGGTTTTAGTAAAACCCTGAAGGATTCACAGGAATTCGTAAAATTTATGAGCTCTTCAATTACAAATAATTCAATATGTATTATCGTAGCTTGAAAAGTATTCAAAAATCTTTTGATTAATTCAAAAGTATTGAATGTATTTCTAAAGAATTTGATAGAATCGTGTGTAATTCAAATAAAGGGTATATCTTCCTTCAGTCGTACCCACGCCGACTCCCAAACTTGACTAATTGGGAAATAATTAGGAATAGTGCTATGATTTTATTAGAATTAAGAAAAATTCTGAAGAATTTATAGGATTTATGAGTCTTTCTACATATTCTAAACTACTGATTGCGTATTTTCATAGCGTGAAAAGTATTTGAAATTCTTTAAATTAATTCTAAAGTGTTGGAAGGTATTCCACATAATTCGTGACAACTTTCCGAAATTCAAAAGACGAGTACGTCTTCATTCACTGGTAGCTAGGCTGTCGTCTTAACTTGACTTATTGGGTAAGACTTACGAAATTTGCGATGGATTTAGTAGAATTCAGCGAATTCAGAGGAATTTGGAGAATTCAAAAATCTTTAAATTTCAAATAATTTAATCTGTATTCTCATAGGTTTAAAAGTATTAAAAACTCTTCAAATTCATAAAAAAAGCATTTTGAAGAGAATTCTACAAAATTCGTGAGAATTCTAAGGGAATCAATTAACAAGTACATATTAATTCACTGCTAGCTTAGCAGTCGACTAACTAGACTAACTGTGAAAGAATTAGAAACAATGCATTGATTGTATCGAAATTCGGAGAATGCGGAAGAATTTATAGTATTTAAAAGGTTTTGTATGCAAAGCCGGTACAATTTTGCTAGTCGATGTCACAGACTAAAAAAAATTAGAAAAGGTTGGTGGTAAAACTGAACTTATTTTTGTGATTAATCCCAGAAGACGAATCAGAGAGATGCAGGGATCGAGCTTTGACCAACATTATTTCTGTGACCAGACACAGGGTTGCCTTCCCGCCCCCATGAAGTGTTGGAAAGGGGTAGGGGTTTGACCAGAATTATTTCTGCGACCAGTTACAGGGGTGCCATCCAGCCGCCACATGCTGTTGGAAGGGGTGAATTCCGTGAATTGCTTGAATTTCGTTAATTCCCTGAATTCTGTGAATTACATGAATGCCGGTACCGGTAATGTTTTTTTACTGGTACCGACAATTTTTTACGGGTACCGACAGTGCGAGTTCCACGAATTCTTTGAGTTTCGTGAATTCCGAGAATTCTTAGAATTCCGTCAATTCCGTGAATTTCATGAACTCCGTTAATTCCGTGAATTCCATAAATTCCATGAATTCCTTGAATTCCGTGAGCTCATTGAATTTCTTGAATTTCATGTACGATTCAAAAACCGGTAAAAAAAATTGTCGGTACCGGTATTTTTTTTACCGGTACCGAAA
>CAKNYM010033267.1:0-15099 GCA_932195095.1 Andricus curvator
TTTATAAGATTTGTTTATAACATAAACAAATAATATCGATTGACAATTCTTCGTCACTATACATCACCACCTATGTAAGTTGAAGACGATTAAAAAGAAAAACTATTACTTTCTGTCTATAAATGACCAAACTATGCTTTTGTTTATAAAATAAACAAATAATATCGAATGACCAATCCTAATCACTAAATATTACCAGTCATATAATTTAAAGTTACTAAGAAAGAAAAACGATTACTTTCTTCCAATAAACGCCGAAACTATGCATTTGTTTACATAATTATGCGTGCTCGACCAGCGCTGGAGGTCGGAGCGCGGTCACAAAAAAATCAATAACTTTTGAACTACTGCAAAATAATAACTTTTTTTTCACCAAAATTTTCGAAAAAGATTTTAGAATCTATTGAAACGTGGAAGAATTCTTTCACAGGCGGAGAAGTTTAATTAATTTTCAATTGTTTAAAACAAACGATTATTTAAACAATAAATTTTTTTTTTACTACCGAACAATTTTTTAGCGTAAAGTATACTTCGTAATAAAAATTTTTATAACTCAATTATTGAATTTCGATGAACCGTTCGCGAGTAATCATTTTTTGAAAAAAAATGATCAAGAACTTTGATTGTCAATAACTTTGAAAAAAATAAATTTTTTGCAAAAATATTTTAGGGGAGTTATTTTAATATAAAAACGAATCGAAAACTGTATAAATTGATTGAAAATAGAGCTATCGATTTAAAAGTGGCACACTTGAGATATTTTGACCCATATATATATATAGTTAAAAGTTTGTCATAAGGACAACCGCGGGATTTCACCGAGAGCTGGTGCCATTCTACAAAATTGCGCCGCGCCCCCGGCAAAATCGCGGTAACCACGTCTCATGACAGTGAGATAGGTGGTTACAGTCAGCGACGGATTCAATACGATGATCCGGCAAAAGTCTCGGGCACCCTGAGGACAGGATGCCACCTAGAAGCGTTTCGCAGAGCGTTATTAGGGCTAATACCATAAGAGTGACAGAGATGATAATAAAGCACTCTTAGCGCCGCATTGTGCGCATTGTTGGACATCTAGATAGTATCTGTCCTAGATGCGGGGGGTGTGCATGACGCACTCTGCAGCTATCATCGATAATGTCTTGGCTCAAAATGTGGCAACGGTATGCTGAAGTGGAAATTACACCGTCTTGACACGCCAAAATGAAACCCTCTGTGCCCAAATTCAATCTGGGTAACTTGAGGAAAACAAACGTTAGCTCATACGACAACGACTGATCCTTCACATTTATGTGGAAGATGCCGTGGGTCCTCTTATCGAGGAGCCGTTCGTGAAACTTTTTTCTCTTGTGCTTTCTTGATCCGGGCCTTCAGGAGTGAGTACTCGAGATGAATAATGTTTGATGCATTTTACTCACCCCTGAAATTGAAACCAAGGCCAAGTGTTTCAGCAGCCTCCTCCGCTGCTTTGTGCAGAAACGCTCCTTTGCCCACTTCTTCGTGTTTCCTGACCATTTTGAGAAGTGGGTCTCGTCCATTTCCTGTACTCAAAATAATCCTGTTGTGAAGACATTCAAGATTCATTATTCCGCGAACACCTTGACGGCGTGAGATGTAAAGTCGCGGAACAGAAGACTTAAGGTGCATGCTTTTGTTCCTGTGCATAACCTTTCGTGACACGATATCAAGGGATCTGACCTCGTCCTTCGTCTATGGAACCACTCCAAATGAATAGAGTATTACCGGGACGGCAAGCATGTTCGTTGCAGATACTTTTTTCCTCGCCGACAGTTCGGAAGACCAATTTTGTCGAATTATATATATATATATATATGTTCGGTTTCGATTCCTCTGGAATCAAACCGAAGGGCCTATGACAATGCCACCGAACGCGTCCTCGGGTTGCGGATAGAGGGTCCCTGTACCAAGGGTTTCTCCTAAATATGGTTAAAATAATTGATAAGCAGTCGCGGACAATTGTCCAGGGGTGGGCGTGAAGGAAGTAACCCCAAGCGGAGGCGTAACGACCGTGCCGAAAGCTGAATGGTACCTGGGTGAGGTTTCTGGAACGGTGACTCTGGAATAACGGGCGACCCCTCAGATTATGTAGCCTTATCCTTGCATACATGGCTCTACAAGGATGAACGAACCCTTTTCCTAGCTACTCGTGGGAACAGCAATGATAACACCAAACATAGTTGTAGTAAGTGCGGTTCAAAACAATCGAACGCGCAGAACACCCGACAATGGGTCGGCAAACAATGCCGATCATCCTAGAGTTCGGGGTGCTGAAAATAATGTAGGTGGAAACACGACGACGAACCGGCGAAACGCGCACATTGAGTGGACGGATCAACTCAAAGATGACTTGCTAGACTGCTACGATGCCAGCATTATCCATGTTCACCGAGGCTTTATGACGCGTATGCACACTCTGTGGTGCCAGAAACACCCAGAGCTTCAGCATGTTTCGCATCGGTCTTTGCGAAATCAAGCCGAATACTTCCGGAAAAATGGATATGTACGCGGAGCACTTCCCCAACCGCTGCTTGATCAAGCTGCAGGCGAAGATGAGGAAGCGACCTTAAGACCAACCGCGAAAAGCAGGCACCTTCTGAGAGATGATCGCGATTTCAAGACAAGTAGGAACATTACCATGCAAGTTCCTCCTAAGCCCCAAGATCTGGCTGAAATGGAAGCCTCCCTTCGTGGAGATATCTCGCAAGAGTCCGGCCTCTGGACCACCAATTGCTCAGTTTATGGTGCTGCGAGAGCTTTGGTTGATTCAAATCGAAGGCTGAAACCAACGATGGATCAAAAGACCAAAAAACGCTTGCATCAACTGAAGAAGAAGATTGGATGGGCAATACAGAATGCGTCCCGTGTTCAATGTGTGATTGACTACATAACATCTGGTAGACCGTTCACAGAAAGGGTTCGAAAGTTCGACCAAGAACTATGGATCTTGAATCACACACTGAACAAATCAAAGCTGCTGACAACCAAGCAGCATATTGTTGACAAAATACGGCTGTTACCTGACTCAAGGAGGAGAATACAGAAGAGGGAGAGATGGATCAGGGAGAATCAACCGTTTCTCGCTGACCCATCACGCCTCTTCAGCGATTTCCCTGTTTCTGTAAAAAATCCACCCAAGCCCAAAGAGGTAGATACTTTTTGGAGAGAGGTATACAAGATCCCAAAAACACTAGAGTTGAAATAAGATACTGACAATATCATCCGCTTCAAGAAGCTTTGCGACAAACTCATAAAATCTGAGGATGAATGTCCATCAATCACTGCCGAAGAGGTGAAAAAGCACTTAGAGGTACGAAGAACGTTTCCGCTGCTGGACTAGATTGTATCAAGAACTTCTGGCGGAAGAAGTTTACTTTTACGCACCAACATTTGGCCCGCATATTCACCTCGTATTTAAAATCGGAGACACCCATTCCGCAGTGGCTGGTGTTAGGACGCACTATACTCCTGCCGAAAAAGGCAACTTGTCCAACCCAGAGAATTACAGGTCAATGACTTGTTTGAACACACTGTATAAGATCTTTACAGCTGTCCAAACAACAGGATTGTTCGACGAATTGAGCCTGTGTAGCGAGAGATGTACAAACAACGTGGCTCGAAAAAAGGTGTAGCACGCTGTCGAGAGTACCTGCTAATTGACATGTATGTCTGTAAAGACGCTGAAGCCCATCAGCGCGTCCTGTCAATGGCCTGGATTGACTACCGGAAAGCTTTCGATTCAACCTCTCATAGACTTATCATCAGTCTGTTGGAAAGCTTGAAGGTACATCCACACATAGTGAGACGCATAGAGAGATTGATGCCTGTTTGGAAAACTAGATTTACTATCTCATCTAGAAATTATCGTGTGACAACGAACAACGTCACCTTAGAGAGGGGTGTCTTTTAGGGTGATACGATGATCCCTTTGCTTTTTTGCATCACACTTGTGCCTCTATCTCTCGCACTACGAATTTCTCCTGGATGCCTCTGTGGCGACACTAATCAGCGCGAGCATAAGGTCGCTCATGTATTTTATATGGATGACCTGAAGATCTATGCCTCTGGTAAAAGCAAACTTCAAACTGCTATAAATATTGTCAAGGAGTACACAGGAGAGTTTGGGATGGGCGTTCGTTTGGACAAGTGTGCCAAAATTCATCTGAAGAAAGGAAAGATTACTGGCGTTCCCAAGGACCCTGAGTTTGTGGGTATAAGTGTTATCAGACATCTTAATACTGGAGAGACCTATACATACCTGGGCGTGCCTCAAAGCCGCATTCAGGACGTAACATCAGTGAAGGAGTCTCTCCGAAGCAGATACAAGCATCTTCTTCGACAGATTTGGTCTTCCAATCTGTCGGCGTTGAACAAGGTATCTGCGACTAATATGCTTGCCGTCCCGGTTCTACTCTACTCGTTTGGGGTGGTCCAATGCACGAAGAACGAGCTTAAGGCCCTTGATTTCACCACACGTATGATCATGCATATGCATAAAAGCTTGCATATCAATTCGTCAGTTCCGCAATTATGCATTTCACGCCGTCAAGGCGGACTTTTAAATCTCCAGAGTCTTCATAACCGAATTGTTCTAAGTACAGCTTACATCGTTGCGAATGGCAGAGATCCTCTCCTAAAAATGGTCAGGAACCACGAGATGATTGGCGAAGAAGCGTTCCTTCACAAAGCCGCGGAGCAAGCGGACGAGACTCTCGGCCTGAATTTTAACATCAGAAGTGAGGAACGTGCATTACTTCATCTAGATGCTTAACTTCTAAAAGCCGAAGTGAAGAAAGTAGAGGTTGAAAAATTTCACCAACAGCTACTCGACAAGAAAATGCACGGAAACTTTCACAGAAATGTAGAAAAACAGTCCTTGTCGAAGGAGCAAACTTTTGCTTTCCTCAGATCATCAGGGCTTAATTCAGGTACAGAGGGTTTTATTTTCGCATGCCAGGACGGTGTCATTTCCATCTTAGCATACCGTAACCGTATTTTATGTCAAGAAGTTCCCAGTGATAGGTGCAGAGCGTGTCATGCACACGCTGAGTACCTAGAACACATACTATCGGGGTGTCCGACCCACGCAGGAACGACGTATATCTATAGGCATAATGCGGCCCTAAGAGTTTTTTATTACCATCTTTGCCGCTCTGACGGTGCTGGTCGCGACTCTGCCCTGCCGAACGCTCCAAGGGAGATAGAGTCAATTATGCGAAACGAGAAGCGCCAAATTTTCTGGAACTACGATTTGCGGACAGCAGTCTGCGTTGCACACTCGAGGCCTGACATCGTTCTCCAAAACTTCGAGAAACGAACTATATTCCTAATGGAATTCTCGGCTCCAACCAACTACAACATCACTGCCAAGGAGAAGGAAAAGGAGGAGAGGTATCAAGACCTTAAAAGAGAGCTGCAACGACTGTACCCAAAATATTCGGTACAAGTAATTGTCCTTGTGACAGGTGCTCTCGGAGGTGCGAAACTATCACTGGTTCGGAACCTTAACGCCGAACCCGCGTGCCAAAAATATGCCAAGGTACTTGCGAGATGAATGCAGAAAGCTGTCATCCTTGGTTCGCTTCGTGTCCTCAAGACACACGAGGGTTTCGCCGGCCTGTCGTTGTGATTACATCGTGCCCTGTGACCACCCATCTCACGGTTGTGATACGTGGCCATAAGTGTGATTTACCGCGGTTCTACTGGGAGCCGGTGTCATTTTTTAGATGGCAGTTGCTCTCAGTGGGACCCTGCGGTGGTTGTTCAACCCTTTTATTTATATATATATATATTTTTTTTAAATATATGTTTAACCGTTTATGCAATCCCGAAAACTACGTTCGCTCGACCTTACCAAGCGTGCATTGGCGTTATCAGACCTGGCTGCGGGTCTGGTAAGGATTCTTCGTGTATTCGAACATATGAGGCCTTATTCAGTGTGTTGGCGAATTATCAGCTGGGCTTGATTTGGCGGCCAAACGTAATTTTATACACGTTTTTAATTCAAGCTATCACACCCAGGCGTCGCAACCATCGATATGATGTAAGGAATTGCATTCCCTCCCTCCACTCGGCGGAGTGGGGGGCGTTGCGCAGGAGAGTCGCTTCTCATCGTCGCGGCAGCAGACGAAAAAGCAAGCGAGTTGCCGAGTTGTTGGTTGCCAGGCGGCTAGGTTACATGTTATAGCCAGATATCCGATGAAGTACGCTCAATGTACTTGATTTCAATAAAGTAAACGTTTAATGTAAAGAAGTCTACATTACTCTCCTTCAGACAGCGTGGGTTTCATAGGTTACCCATTTTTTATATGAGAAGTTGTAGGGTCCGGAAGCTGCGATCATGGTTCCTTAAAGCAACCAATCCCGACGCAACTGGAACGTGTACGTCATCCGCTTCTGCTCCTTCTGTCCTAGAAGGTAAGCAAGAGCGGGAAATTTACGCGAGATAACATCGGGCAACACTGTTCCTTGGTGTCAGGTCTCTAGCCGCGGATGACCTTACGCGGCAGACGGGACAGTCGGAGATGAAGGTTTCACCTCTGGATACTTTTTTAGAGCTACCAATCTTTGTAGAATGTTATGAGGAACAGTGTTGACGGACCAGATGAAGTGATTCCAGTAGAACAGCCTTTTGCATCCGGTTCGCGATGGAATGAGCCTGACGCTGGCAAGCCGGAATCTTCTTAAGTTGGCTAATAAATGAAGCTTTCATACCTCCAAGACAGCCGATTATGAGAACTACCCATTTTTTTTTTCAAACTTTTTCTCGGGTGAACCCGGTTTTTCATCATGGCCACGGACTAAGTCAAGTGACTGATGAGATGAGGATGTTATAAGTTATTTTAATACGATGTTTGAAATCATTTGCGATGATGTTGTAGGTACAAAATTATGAGCATGGTGTAGTTTGCAGTTTGTCTTTACCGCTGTTATCCTTACACATCGGCCGTGAGTGTTGAAGGTGACAACAGTCGCCTCTGGATGCTTTCTTAGAGCTACTATGCATCACGCCATAGGTTCTTAGTCACTTACTTCCTGATGGTCTAGGAAGTTTCTTATAATGCGACAGGTGTTTAATAAAACCGCCTTCTGAACTGCCGCCATTACCCTACTGACTCCTAAATGTTCAAGATGTTCACTGCATGTTGCGTGCACATTGCCTGTAGCCGAAATCACAATAGGATGAATAGATGCATGTTTTACATTCTTCCATATTGCCTTTACTTCATGCCTTAGCTCGCTATACTTATGGATCTTGGTTGTATAGGTTGCCTGCAAATTTCGGTTAAGTGGACAAGCAATGTCTATGATGTAGACTCTTCCATTTTTTTTTCTCGCATCACGATGTAAGGTCGATTGGTTCGGATGTAATGATCCGTCTGGATGATCACATCCCAATATAAGATGTAATCTTCATTTTCCAAAACGGGCATTGGAATGTATCTATAGAAAGGCATCCATTCTGTTAAGAGTCCTAGGTTTAGGGCAAGTTGTTGATGTATAATGCCCGCCACATCATTATGTCTGTGCGTATATTCTCTTTGAGCCATTACGCGACAACCATCAATAATGTGCTCGATGGATTCGTTGGTATCTCCACATAATCGGCACCGGTCAACCACGTCTTGATGTAACACGTGTTTGCGATAATTCCTGGTGCTGACAACCCTATCCTGAATCGCAATGACGAATCATTCCGTTTCTAGATACAGGACTCCCTTTCTCAGCCAAATATTGGATGCCTCACTATCCACTTCATATTGATCTAACGTTTTGGGGTGTTCGCCGTGGATGGCTTTCTGTCTCCATTGCGTTTCTAATTCCTCTATGGTTTCTGCCCTGATATTCAAGGCCTCCTCTGAGGACAAATTCAAGGGCGTGTTGTCAAGATCCGCTTTACAGATCGTATTGTAAAGCGTAACATCTCGCTTGCTGTTAAAATAGTCCCGCAACTTTATAACTTGTGACTCACACAGTTTCCTGACATCTACAATGCCCCTACCCCCTCTATGTCGTGGTAGAACTACCCTTTCAATCGCCGAATTACTGTGGTGCATACGGTGTTTCGTCATTTCTACGCGGATGATTCTGTTTAATCGTTTGAGGTCGGTGTTCGACCATTTGATGAGCCCAAAGGGGTACGTGAGAACAGGGATGGCATAGGTGCTCATGGCCCTGATCTTGTTTGCCGAGTTAAGAGAACTCTTCAGAACCAATCTGAGTCTTTTAGTGAAGGCAATATACCTTATCTGCTATGATAGCTGCAAGACATTTATATATTGTTGGAAGACAGGCTATCGGTCGAAATTCAGATGGATTTTGAGCGTCTGGGTTTTTAGGCAACACATACGTAGTACCCTGCAGCATAAAGCCTGGCATTAGATCTGGATGTTCGATGATCTTCTAAAAACACCGTGCCAACGCAGGATGCACACTAGTCAGGTACTTGGACCAGAAATTGTGCACCATGACCGGACCTGGAGCTTTCCAGTTACATACTTTTTTCAAAACCGCTGAAACATCTAAAGCTGTGATGTTCGTCAGCTCCATTTAAGGGTTATTGCTTGCTCTTGCTTTCTACAGTTGGAACCACGCAGTGTCCAAATTACTTATGTTAGTTTTTCCCCAAACATCTGACCAATAGTTAGTCATGTCTTCCAATTGAGGAACTTCGGTGTCTTGTTGGTTATTTTGCTTTGCACTCAGTTCACGATAGAACCTTCTTTCATCTGCCTGAAAGGTTCGATTTTGTTGCCTTCTTGCACTACTTTTCTTGTACCGTCGCAGTCTAGCAGTAAGAACATCAAGTCTCTGCCGCTGGGAGTCTATAATCTCATCCAATATTGCTGGTGTCAATGTCTCGATGTACCGAGGGTGGATGATTTTAATAACATGGTGTATCAGCTTTCTGGTTCGATTTCCTTTTTTATATTGAGTCAGTCGACCCAATTTGCACCTTACTTTGCTGACATCCATATCCAACCTGATCTTCCATGGTGGATCTCGCTCCCGTCTCTGGACGAAGACTGCATTTATAGGCCTAGTTCTGCGGCCCAACGTTCTAACGGTTGCCACAGCTGCACAGTATACAAGAGTTTGCACCTCTAAAGCATTTTGTGTTGCGTTCAAATGCATAGGTAAAACCTTGCTGTTCAGATGCTCTATTAGTGCACGCAGATCACCTGTGATGTTCATCTTGGGCAGTGAATGCCTTTGTGTTGGTTCTACATGTCTGAACTCTAGTAAAACATCACCAAAATTCCTTTCAAGGTGCTGTAGTTTTTCTGGGACTTCGCTGTTTAGATCATCGTTTATAATGTCCGGATGTGGTTCTAGTCCATCCGGTACTTGATGTTCATAATCCCTAGCACCTATGCCTTCAGCTGCAATCAAGTCCTCGCTGTCCACATCTTCCAATGGAAGTTCATCAATAGGAAGCTGCTGTTCCACTTCCATTTCGATGGCAGCTATTTCAACAGCCGAAAGCAATTTGTTTACAGATATTGAGCGTTTTTGATCTGCTAGATTCTGCTCATTTAGTCTTGTGGCTAGTCCTGAGTACTTCAGTAAGAAGAGACGATGATGTTCTCTCCTTACACTTTGCCCACTTTTCTTTGCCAAAAAATAAGAGCGCATCACATCTCTGTTCATATGGTATGCCCATTTTAATCGCCTCCTTGGTTGTTGAACCTCTGCTTCTGGCAATGATTGTATTAGGCCATCTACCTCCGGAGGATGTGGTGGTGCTGGATCATCGCCAGGTTGAGGAAGAACTTCAATTGTCACTGCTTTTGCATGTGACGCGGCTTCCTCTAATTGCTGTTCATTACCGTTGTTTTTCCTCTCCAAATCAACCTGCTGTTTAATCTCCATTGCTCGATCTTCTGAGATGAGTAGATTAGTTATTATTATTATACCATCAAGCCATTTCCCTTTCGGGGTAGGCGTGACTTGCTCGGTTGGAGAATAATAGTGTGTATGGTGGTTATATAGGTACAAGGTAGATAGGTATATAGGTGTTTAGGTATAGATATTTTAGGTTGATCTGGAATTATCGTGTTATTCATTCAAATGACACGTTCATTCCGCAACACTGCTCCGACCCAGGTTGCTGATCAATCTCTCTAGCGATCACCCCAGGTGAAGAGCCTCACAAAATTGTTATGTTTGGTTCCCCACTTAGGCCCATTTAGTATCCAAGGTGTTTGTTTCAGGCGTCATTCACTCTATTTTCACTCTGTTTACAAACCATTTGTCGCCACACTTTTCTGTCATGGCATACTACTCTAGCTTCCTTCACGTCCATGCATTTTTTTATGCAAGACCTCGCGTTTCTATGACTTCTTATGTCTCTTCGGATTAGTGTCTCATTCACAGATTCTTACCATTCTTTTGGCGGTCTACCTCTGGGCATTCTGTTATTTACTTTACCTTTATACACTTGTTTGGTCAGTCGTTCATCTTTCATTCTTTCAACATGTCTGAACCATCTTAACTGATTTCTTTCCCATGTGTCAATTATTGTCTCTTTTGCACCACATTCTTTGCGGATTATCTCGTTTCGAACTTTGTCCATCAGTGTTTTTCCGCATATTGTGCGAAGAGGTTTCATGCCAATCGCGTTAATTTTACTCCTGTCCTTCTCTTGACAAGTCCATGTCTCGCTACCGTATAGTACAGTCGGTACGAATATAGAATTATTTATGGCCATTTTAGCTTATTTTGATATGTTTTTATTTCTGAGCATGGACCCTGCTCTACCGATAACCTGCTTACCCTTATTTATGCGCCTATCTAACTCACCATCTATTTTTCCGTCGCTAGTGAATAGGCTACCCAGATATACGTACTTGTCAACTTTTTATAATCTCTCATCATTTAGGACAATGTTGCACATTGTTTTCTCAGTTTTTCCTTCAAACACCATGGTTTTTGTTTTATTTACGGTAATTTTAAGGCCCATGTTCTTCATGCTTGTATTAAGTTTATTCAACATTCTTTGTAAGTCCTCGATTGATTCTGCCATAATAATCTTGTCATCTGCGAAAGCTAACCCACGTAACATACCTCCACTGTTTCGAGATCTACACCTTCTTCGTCGAAGAGGGTCATTCTTAGACACTTATCCATAAATATGATAAATAGCCATGAGGACATAACGTATCCTTGTTTCGCGCCTTGCATAATATCGAACCAGTCACTCAGTTTTCCATTTACTCTTACATTCGCTTTACTACCTGTATATATTGATTTTATTGCTTGTAGGAGCCATCCATTGACTCCGTACTCTTCAAAGACTTGCCAAAGTTTACTTCTATTTACCTTGTCAAATGCGTTTTCTAGGTCAACAAATGCACAGAAAACTTTCTTTCCTACTCTTAAGCTTTTTTCTGTGATCTGTCTTAAACTAAATATCTGATCTGTACACGATCTTCGTGGCATAAATCCATTTTGGACTTCCCATATCTTTTCTTCTGTAATTTTCATTACCCTACGAATGAGTATTTTTGAGTATATTTTACTTACGGTACTTACTAAGCTGATACCTCTGTAATTACTGCAGTTGTTTTTATCTCCCTTTCTTTTGTATATTGGTACGATAATTGCTTTTCTCCAATCGTCTGGGACTTCTCCCATCTCGATACATAAATTTATCAATTCGTACAACCTGTGAGGTATGTACTCGCCACCGTATTTGAGCATTTCAGCGCTAATATTGTCTACGCCAGCAGCCTTACCGTTTTTTAAGTTCTTAATTATATCTCTAACCTCAGTGACACAGACTTTTTCAGTTGGATTTTCTAATGCATTATGTTCTCTGTCGCAGTTCTGTTGCCCTATATCTTCACCTCCTAATCATTCTTTAAAAGAGTATTTTAAAGCGTCTACTATCCCGTCTACATCATATAGCATTTCACCTTTGCTGTTCCTCATGCTGAGAAACTCTGTACTTTTACTTTCTTTTATCAGTTTAAATAAGAGATTCATAATTCCTTCAAAGCTGTTTTCTATTTTTCTCTCTTCTTCTGTTCTCATTTTTTCTTTACTCTCCTTGACTAGTCGTTTAACTTTCCTCTTTTTGTCTTTGTAATCATTTTCGAGTCTATTTCTCTCCTTATCGCTAAGACCTGTGATGTGTAATGTTCTCTTGTGCGCTTTTTTCTTTTCTTACTGGGCTGCTTGAATTTCATCATTCCACCACGCATCACCAGGCTTTCTTCCTACCACTGCCATACCACACACTTCAATTATAGTTTTAACAATGATATCCCGTAACAAAGTCCACGCGCCCTCTATATCTTTGTTACTTCTAAGCGCCTCCCAAGTTGCCTCATCTATGCGTTCGTTTATCTTATTTTTAAAATCTATTCGCACTTCCGGTTTCTGTAAATTTTCAATCTTGATTCGCGTTTGTTTCGTTTTTTTTGTTCTCTTTCTTCTCCATCCCCGCCTTAAGTTTATTTTGGAGACTAAAAGATAATTATCAGTATTGCATTCGGAACCCCTCATGACTCTTGTATCTTTGACTAGTTCTCTTAGTCTTTCATCCGCAATAACGAAGTCAATTACACTGCGGTTATTTCCTTTACACCAGGTGTACATGTGGATCATTTTATGTCAAAACCAAGTACAGTAAACTTCCGTTTATTTTAAAGATCGCTTATTTTAAAGATCACTTAGTTTAACCCCCCTACACGCACTTATTTTAAGTGGCGCAGTTTCGTCAACTCCCACCACGGTCCCTGTACACTCTCCTCCGCGACTGTGGCTGACCAATGAAAAAAAGGTGCCCGAAGAGCGGGAAGCCTTGAATTGAGTATTTTTTCACGACGTCATGCGAATACGTCTCACGACGTTTTCGAGAAAATGTGCTAAACGTAAAAGTCAATCAGATCGATTTGATCCGAACCGGGTACTCTCACCTCAAATTTCGGATGCTTGATTGTATTTCGCGGAACAATTGAAAAATATTACTATCGAGACCTTTATAACTTACCTTTGTGTTTAGAATAAAAACTCGTATGCACCCTTTCTGTATCTGTATCCTGACGTTGGACGCCGACCCATCCGTTCATATCTCCTAGCAGAATTATTCTTCCACCTCGATCACAAGTACTTATTGTATCATTTAAAGTGTCCCAGAAGGCGTCTTTGACTTCTCGCGGCTCACTGTCAATTGGGGCGTAGCACGCTATGATAAATAATCTTCTGATTCCTACCTTCATTCTAACCCACAGCAATCTGGGCGATACATATCCTTGATCTTTGAGATGCTGTCTTGCTTTTTCATTCATAATGAAACCGACCCCTTCACTACCATGTGATTCCCTATCTACTCCTGACCATATTTCGAAACCGCCTTTCAACGCCCCATTTTCTATGTTTCTGCTTTCGCATCCCTTTTTCTTTGTCTTAGGTACAGATAAGATATCTAGTTTCCTTGCATGCATAGTTTCTCTTAGTTCTCTTACTTTAAGATCATTCGCTCTTCTAGCATTCCAAACACCCAGTCTCCATTCATCGCCTGAAACTCGAACTTTACGTTTACCGTGTGTATGCATTTCGTCAATCAAAGTTTCAGTCCATTCCGAGGCTACTTTATTGTTTGTATCATTCGTGTTTAGATTGTACACCCAACTATCACCTTTATGCGCGAGATTTGTTTTGCGAGCCGAAATCATGTCCAAGTTAAGTGATTATTCGTTGTACGGTGGAGAGTCTAGTTGTAACGTCTACAATAACGTACCTACAATACGGATACTGTATAAGCGACGGATAGCTTGTACATGAAGCTTTGACCTTACCAGACCCGAAATCTGGCAACAATATAAAGGAATAAGCAACCCAGTTTTATTCCTTATTACAAAAGAGGACCACTCATTTGATACCTGCGTCGAAGGAGCCTCGTAATTAGATATTTGGAAATCGAGTTGCAAAGATACTTTTCTTGTTTTTTAAACCTTTTAGGTGAATTGTTATTCACTATGACGTATTTTGAAGATTATTTTTTGAGTTTAGAATTTTAGAACAGAAGTTCATTAGTATATTTTTTTAGATTTAAGCTTACGTAAAATGGTTTCTAGAGATTACGTTTTTTAAATATCTGATGTTAAAAACGCTAGAGGCCCTATAATTACTTCCATGAGGGATTTAAATTTACTTAAAATAATTGAAGTTTTATTGGGGTTTGAGTGTAGAAAAGTTTCAACATCACAATTATTGGTAATTAAAATTTTTTAAGTTTTAAGTTGAGTTCGGATTCGTTAAGATAATAATTTAAAAGATAAATTTAAAAAGTGTAATTCTCATTTTTTCACTCGTCCATGCCTAAGAATGAAATAAAATAAGCAATCATTATGAAATTAATGACTGGGTAATAAATATTCCAAATATTTAAACCAAAAGCACATGAAAAATTAAAATATATTTTTATACTTTGAATAGCGGCCAACGGAGCAGCATTTCATTAATTAATTAATAATTCACGTAATAGATATTCTAACTATTACTGATTGCAATTGTCTAACTCTTCGTATCAATTTAAGAGTTTGAAAATTTGACTTTTTGACAAGAAATCTGTTCTCCTGGCCCACTATGCATTCGTATTCGAAATACTGTACTTTTCAACAAAATTTTACCGGATCTAAAATTGTTTTATTTGAAAAGTTTTAAATTCAAAATCGTTCAATATATATTTCTTTAATTTCAAACGCTTTCAATTTTAAATTAATTATTGTTACAAAAAATTTGTAATCTCTTAATATTTAAAAATGTGTTTTATAATTGGTGTTTAAATTATTTATATTTTTAATTTTAAGAAATGATATCCACGGGGGTGAGCGCTTACTTCGTGCTTCTTTGCGTACGTTCAAAGCGGGTTTTTTGACTTAATTTTTTCAAATATTATAAATATTGTAACATAAATGAAATACTATGCTTAAATCTATGCTTGATCTATGCTTAAAAATTCCAGAAATGCTCTAAACATTTTCAACCACAAGTGAAAAAAATAATCTGTTGAAAAAGAAATTGCAAAGGCTCTAGCTGAATAAGCATGGGAAAAGTGCCCCTGCTCTAATT
>CAKNYM010033271.1:0-17927 GCA_932195095.1 Andricus curvator
ACAGTAATTTATTCAATCGGAAAGATCATCATCAAAGGAAAAATAAACTATTAACGCGACGAAAATTTGCATGAAAAATTTGGTTTCAGAAACTTAAAAACTGAATTGAAAGATTGCTTCAGAATTATGTCAAAATGTGAAACACGAAATTAAAAGTAGAGTTATAAGGACGTAAATTAATGGATTATTCTATTTCGGTACATATGCATTTTATCCTTTTGTATTCTAAAGTAGAACAATCCATTAATAGCGGAAACTAAAATAACATAAGCATTTTTTTGCAAATAATGGGATTAACAGATACCTATATATATATTTTTTAATTCTGCCAATATTCAGGGGACATTTTGACACGAAAAGGAACAATTTTTAGAGGATCGAGCCATTTTATAAGAACAAATAAGGATGTTTTCTATACCACTATAATAAGTATACAACAATTAATTAATTAATTAAATTTCTTAATGATACAAGCTTTTAGGAAAATTATAATTACTACTAAAAAAATCCAACTTTTAACGAAAAATGCCTTTGACATATTGGACTGCAACCCTTTTGAGCCTGAAAGAAAAATGAGCTTCCTCATTTTTTGTATAAAATTTTTTTTATTATTTTCATAGCAACTTAAAATTTCGAGCATATTGAACATATTAATATTTTTAATAAAATACTTTTCCCGTCTCTAAGTTCCGAGGGAGATAATCCTATAACAACATTTTTCTTCAAATAACACTACCATTTACTGGATTCTATCTCCCCAATAATCTACATCTGAAGCTTTGTGAACTTATCACTTACGCCTTACGGGATGGGCGCTGGACCAAAAACCGGGAAATGACCAGGAATTTTTTGAGACCGGGAAAACCTTGAAATGACAGTGAATTTATTTGGTTCACCGGGAATTTTACAAATTCTTAGAAGAACAATCTATGAAATCACTTGGGATATCACAAATATCATATCACATGATATAATTCAATTAAAAATGAGTTCGATTTCAACATTTTTCTAAATGTTGAGTTCACTTGTTAACTGTTTCAATTACTACACCATTCAGTTTACAACGCTGAATTCTAAAATCTTTTACTTTACAATTTTTCAATTTTTTGTCTTCATTTTTAAACGTAAATGTTTTATTGAAATAATTTAAAAATTCAGCTTCGAAGACTTTAAGAATAAAAAATTAGAAGCGTTTGAAATTTAAAATTGTTTATACAAACGTTTTAAGTTGATCAACTGTAAATATAAATTGATTAATGATTTTTAAAATTGAACTGTAGTTCGAGTGTTAAAAATTGTACAATAATTATTTTACAATACGATTCTAAATCGGTTGAAAATTAAACAATTCACAAATTTTAACGTTGAAAATTCAACTTTTTTAATACGAAAGCTTTAATAATTAAGCAAATTAAAATGTCTGATTGAAACTTTATAAATTACTTTCAATGTGAAAATAACTTAAAATTAATATATTCATAATTACACGCTTTTATTCAATTTAAAATCCTATTCAAATATTATTTCAGTCTAAAATATCCAATTTATAATCCATTCAGTTAGACATTTTTCAGTTACAAAAATTTCAAAATGAGCAATGATAAATCAAATATTAAAAACTAAACAATTTGAAACTGAATTGTTTGAAACAGGTAGCCTTGAATGGTAAAAATTTAAACTTTTTTTCTGCATCGGAAGAGGATAATTTAAAAAAATATATTTTTATTGAGTAGGAGGGGAGGAAATTCTGATTTTCAATTTTTTATGATTTGCGAGAGGGACATTTTATTATTTTTATGATTCTTATAGAACTGGAAGGGAGGAAATTTATGTTTTCCAGTTTTTCTAAATAGGAAGAGGCACTCCCGTGTGGAAATAGCCCGGGCTAGCCCTGGCACAACAAGGTTGCTGGTCGGTGGCTGGCCGGGCTATGTTTGTTTTTTGAGAGCCTAGCCGTGCGCTGGTCGAAGACTGGCTAGGCAAATTTTTTGTCAAAAACACAGTCGGGAGCTGGCTGGGCTCTGGTCGGGCAAATCTTATGATCAAATTCTCAGACGGTAGCTGGCCGGGCGCTGATTTGGCAAATATTATGAATAAATGCCTAGTCGGATGATGGTAGCAAACGAACACTTTCTTTTAAAGTGAGCGCTTTTGATTGCTGATTACAGTAAAGAACCCGAAGTGAAAACAGTATAACCAAACAGCAGTTTCGTGAGCATAATTCAATTATCAAACCCTGTTTATACCTTGATTATTTTTTCTGATTTTATTAAGAAATGGACAAGTATACAAATCTCGAATTATGATAAATGTATAGCAAACATTTTTAAATAGGGACGATAATGAAAATTATAAATCAATGATGGCAAAAAATATAATACAGATACCAAATTTATAATTGTTTTACGAGCATAATAAAAGATTTTAAATAATATAATACCTAAAATATATAATATTACTATTAGAAGAACTTTCCAATATTACAGAATAAAATAAAACCCTATTGTACTAATCAATTTTTAATTCAAAATTGTACGTGAAAAATATTATAATTTAATTTCCAATCAAAAAGACTATGTTGGTGGCATTGAAAAGTAAAGTAGCATTAGATGTGATGAAGAGCAGACGACAAAAGTCTCGAAACAGCGAGATTTTTGGCGTGACTTTAAAATCAGTCACATTGATTAAGTATATAGTTCCGAAATTTTTATTATGGTAATTTGAAAATCGCGCCGGAAATCTCGCAGTTTCGAGACTTTTGTCGTCTGCTCATTCCATCGACGTAGACTTTTTGGCTGGAAATTAAATTATAATTGGAAGATTTTTATTGAAATGCAATTCAAAAAGTCAAAAGAAAAGGTGGTGCCGGACCACGTGATCGAAGTCAAATTCTTTCGACTTGCATCGACCGGCATCATATGTACATCAGTGCTCCCAATACGGGCACCTTGCACTACTGCGCATGCGATGTATAAGGCGCTCTATTGGCTGCCGTCGCGCGCTTATTTTAAACGTTAAAAAATACGATTTTTCTTATTTATTATTTATAATAAAAAATAATTATATTTTATCATGTTCAAGTGGTACGTGGATGGTTTCTAAAATGTTCTGAGCATTAGGTTAAAAAATGAAATGAGACTTCAGTAAATAAACATGATATTTTTTATTGACTGAATACTCATTTTATTTTTTAACCTAATGCTTAGAATATATTCAAAACCATCCACGTACCACTTGAACATGTTGAGATATAATTACTTTTTAATTATTAATAATAAATAAAAAAAATTGTATTTTTCAACATTTCAAATAAGCGCGCGAACGGCAGCCAATGAAGCGTCTTATGCATCGCATGCGCAGTAGTGAAAGGTGCCCGCTTTGGGAGCACTGATGTACATTCATGATCACGTTACATTCATCACGTCTGTTTGGCCGTTTGGCTTTATTTTGTTAAATAAAAGTAATTGGAAACCCTAACAATTGTTTAAAGTAGTGATTTGGAAAATGTAAATTTGACGAGGAGGTAAGAAGTATTGGTTTTGATTCAATGCGTTAGGATTTAAGGAATAAAGAAAGTATACAATTATACGAAGGTTTATAGGTTATGTGATCTTTTTTACCTTCTTTACTTATTTGGATTGTTTCGTTTATTCTAGGTTTGTTTCCTGCCCTTTTTCTAGCTTTCAAATGTTTGAAAACAATTTTTATTTGCTTTATTTAAAACCTGTAGTAACACTACTTGAGAATTCACCATTATATTCTTTCACGTGCGCCTTTTCGACTTCCAAAATTATTGATTGTTTTCTGAAGTATTTTGTGATATATGTAGGATAAATACCCATGTGAAAGATTTTATTATAAGAATCAACGTATATTCAGAATATTCTTGAGAAAATTATTTAGGCCAACAATTAACCTAATAATTTTTCGAGCATTAATATGCCAACAATTAATTTCCTACCATTATACTTTTTCACCATAAGGGTATAGTATTGGTTTATCCATCTTACAGACTTCGGACTCACTGCACTAATTACACTATTTGACACTTTTTTTTAGTGATGACACTATTTTGCTACTATTTTGAAGAAAATTCTATAAACACTATTTTCTCACAAGTTTCCGCTAATGCCACTATTTCTTCACTTTCGGGTTGAAAATTCATCTGTCTTCTAAAAAAACTCGTCTTTTTGATTGAAAAATCAACTATTCAGTTCATAATTTAATTATTTTGTTGAAAATTCAACTCGGTTGTAATTTTTTTTTCTTTGAAAATTTCACCCTTCTGTTGAAAATTCAACTATTTTGTTAAACATTCGTCTTTTTGGATAGAAATTTGCTCCGTTTGGATAAAAATTAAAACTTTTTTGTAAAAAATTCATCCATTTTGGTACAAAATTCATCTTTCTTGCTTGAAAATTACCTCTTTGTCGAAAATAAAACTTTTGGTGTTAAAATTTCAACTATCGTCTAAAAATTTTTTTTTTCTAATTGAAAAATTAACTATTTGGTTGAAAATGTAACTGTTTGGTGAAAAATTCAAAAAATATTTGGTTGCAAATTGATCTTTGTTTGTTGAAAATTATCATTTTTGTTAAAAATTCATCTTTGCGGGTTTGAAAGTCAAATGTTTTGTAGAAAATTAATCTTTTTGGCTAAAAAAATTTAACAATTTGGTGAAAAATTCAACTATTTGGTTGGAGTTTATTCTTTTTTTGTTTGAAATTTTAACTACTTGGAGAAAAATTTGACTTTTTTGTTCACAATTCAATTATTATGTCGAAAATTCTACTATTCTGTGAAAAAGTAATCTTTTTTGGTCGCAAATTCGACTGTTTCGTTGAACATTCGTCTTTTTGGATAGAAAATTCATTTTTTTCGTAGAAAATTCAGCTTTCTTGGTTTAAAATGAACTTTTTTGTTGAAAATTCAACTATTTGGTTAAAAACTCAACTATTTGGTTTACTATTCATCTTTTTTGGTTGACAATGAACTTCTTTTTTGACAATTCATGTTTCTAGGTTAAAAGTCAAATGTTTTGTAGAAAATTCGTTTTTTGGCTTGAAGAATGTAACAGTTTGATCTCGAGTTTGGTTAAAATCCTTGTTCTCTCTCGACTGACAAATCTTTCTTGGTTGACAATTCAACACTTTTGTAGAAAATCCGTCTTTTTTGGTTGGAAATGAATCCGTTTTGGATGTCGTTTACTATACTGTTTTTATTAGAAATAAAAATATTTGTTGGTTGACTCATAAACTATTACATTTTTCGTCGAGAATTTATCTTTTTTAGTTGAAAATTTAACTGCTTTGTTGAACATTCGTCTTTTTGGATAGAGTATTCGTCCTTTCGAATTGAAAGTTCAGTTTTTTTGTTAGAAAATTGATCTTTCTCGGTTGCAAATGAACCTTTTTGTTGAAAATTCAACTTTTCGGGTTAAAAATAAAACTGTCGTCTTAAAAATTCGTCAATTTTGCTTGATAGATAGCTTCTTATAAATAAGTTTTATACTTTAAAAATTTGAGAACACTATTTTGAAACTATTTTTTGAAATTTGGCCTGATCTTATTAAATATGTCAATTGAAAATAAATGTATCGAATGCTTCATTATCATCATTATTTTATATATTCCATATTTAATGTTAAAGTTAAAACAAGTGTAATATTAAATTTACACATACATAGATTTGAATATATAAGAAGGTATCAGAATTTAAAATATTCAATGCGACGATATGCAAATTGATTCGTACCTTCCAATTAAAAGTATAAAATGGTATTATTTAATTTTTCTAGCATGATAGATGGATGCATGATTAATAAATGTAAATATTTCTTTTGCAGTGTAAAAATGGCAAGCGATGATGACTCGTATGTGTACCAGTTAATTAATTTTATCGTCCCTGGTCCACGAACGTCTTTATTATACAAAAAAAAATAAAATTGATCTTGTAACTAAGTGGCATATGCTCTTCATAAAATTTAAACCCAATTAATTTAAATCTACTACAACACCAATTGATCTTGGCCGGGCCACGGTCGGGCAGCCCAGCCATATCACGGCCTTGCTTCATGGCCGGACGCTGGCCAGCGCAGCGTGACGATGCTGGCCGGATTCCGACCAGAAACCCCGGTCACAGCCCGACTTAAAGTCGGGCTCTCCAGCCGGAAAATGGCCAGCCCCCGACTTAAATTTCCACCCGGGTTATTTTGTTTTGAACGTTCTTATTGAGTTGGAAGAGGGGCGTGGATTTATATTTCTTAACCAGAAATCTTTAAACTGTTCAATTTATAAAAGTGTAAAAATTAGGTTTTGCAGTTTAATTGCACTTAATTGAACATTTTCAACTGAAAAGTGTAAAAAGCTTCTATTTTATATGTGTAAATTATTGAGACTTTTAATTAATAATTTCCGAATTAAAATTTTTATAAACTTCAATGCATACTGCACTAGTTACAAATATTTTTGTACTACAAACACGTATAATTGAAACTTTTGGCGGGAAATCGCAGGTCACAGTCGGTCAGCTGGCTGGTCATCGCGTACTCAATAAATATCTCAATCGAGATGACAGTTGTAGGAGGGTGACTCTCTCACAAATAACACACGCAAACTTATGCCCTTCTACGCATTAGAATGTCTCAGGCTTTGTCATCTAGGAAGGGATACCATATATTTTGGTAACTGCCCCATTCTCCATATTTGGGCACATCACGATTCCTCATCGCTGATTGGCTATCCTATTAATTAACCCTCTGGATTAAGAAGGGATATAATGCATATTAGCTACTGCGACACTTTCCGTATATGGGCATACATATAATTCTCGATGCCCATTGGATACTTAAGTCCCTACCACTCTTAATTATCAACACTAATTGGAACCATGATGAATCCCTACTTCTAATACCAATCATCCCTATGGCAATCTTAGGAGGGATCTTGTGCATAAATACCGCAAATTTGGAAGCAGAAATCAGTTTAGTCAGTTTCAGTTTAGGAACTTTAACCAGTCTACTCAGTTTAGATACTCCATCGGTTAAGACCCACCACCCAGTACTACAATAAAAGTCTTCGAGACCCTAAACTGCGGTCCGAAATACTCGGCCCGTCAACCTCTTCTAAAAGTTTAACTTCTGTGCGGGAGCGTCGAATCCAGATTCAATAGAACACCTGCAACAAAAGGACAACGGAGCCCAGCTCCACTGACCTGGTCAGCTCAGTGTTCATTCTTCGATACTCGCCCCCTACGGGTCCGACATACAGCCCATAGATTCAATTGAGGAAGCACTCTTCCTTTATACTGGCGACAGGGTGAAACACGTCATCAACAAAATAAATAAGTAAGTAATAAATTACCTCACTTTCTGACTTTCATTTCTTCTACTCTATCGTTTGTTTAATTAGTCATCCCTGTTTAAGGTGGACTAAAACTAAACGAGAAGAGACAATCGAAGCAAGAGCACTCCAGCTGCATCAATTCAAACTCAAACTTGTACTCCATCTCAGTCAAATTGCAATTATTCAAATAAACTTCAATTAATTTATATTCAAGTTTAAATAATTTATTTCTGTAAACAGTAGTTATCCTCATCCCAGTTTTTTAATTAATATTAAAATCTAAACCGAGGAACCATCAATTATTTAACAAAATATAAGGTAAGCTATGTCCATTAAGACATAACAGTAGAGCTGGGTCCATTCTCACAAATAAAAACATGTCAAAAAAAGCTAAAATGGCCATACATAATTCTATATTCGTACCGACTGTACTATACAGTAGCAAGACATGAACCTGTCAAGAAAAGGACAGGAGTAAAATTAACGCGATCGGCATGAAACCTCTGCGCATAATATGCGGGAAAACACTGATGGACAAAGTCCGAAACGAGACAATCCTCGAAGAATGCGGTACAGGAGAGACACTAGTCGACATATGGGAAAGAAATCAGTTTAGATGGTTCGGACATCTTGAAAGAATGAAAGATGAACCACTGACCAAACAAGTGTATAAAGGTAAAGTAAATGGCAGAATGCCCAGAGGTAGACCGCCGAAAGAATGGTTAGAATCTGTAAATGAGACATTGATCCGAAGAGATATAAGAAGCCATAGCAACACAAGAGCCCGCATGAAAAAATGCATTAACGTGAAGGAAGCTAGAGTAGTATGCCAGGACAGAAAAGTATGGCGACAAATAGTTTGTAAACAGAGTGACAATAGAATGAATGACGCCTGAAACAAAGACCTTGGAAACTAATGGGCCCAAGTGGGGAACCATACATAACAATTTCGTGAGGCTCTTCACTTGGGGTGATCGCTAGAGAGATTGATCAGCAACCTGGGTCGGAGCAGTGTTGTGGAATAAACGTGTAATTTAAATAAATAACACGAGAATTCCACATCAATCTATACCTAACATCTATATACCTATCTACCTCATACCTATATACCTACCTACTTTACACCTATATACCTATTTAACCCCTACCTATTTACTCTATACCTATATACCCATATACACACTACTATTTTCCAACCGAGCGAGTCACGCCTACCCCTAAAGGGAAATGGCTTAATGGTATAATAATAATTATATATTATATATTATATATACCATACCACGCTGAAAAACCCAGTTCTCGTCAGATCACTGAAGTTAAGCAGCGTTGGACGCGGTTAGTACTTGGATGGGTGACCATTCAAGAATACTGACATGAGTGCTGTTGGCACATCGTGGGTGTGGTGAGCCCACACTTGTAGTTATTTATAACTACAAGAAAAACCTAGAAACACTACCCGAATCGGGTAGTGTCACGCCTACCCTGAAAGGGAAATGGCTTAATGGTATACCTAATGGTATATATTATATATTTTGGATTATATTGTTTTCCAATGTGTGTGGGAAGAAATTTTTTCATTTTTTCCCTCCTTTTCCTATTTTTTTACAAGTATCAACCCATATCTTCCAAACCGTCAACTTAATTTTAATATTTTTTGCAAGTGTGTCGTATAATTAATAGGTCTTGAAAGAGCAATTCCTAAAACAAAAATCTAAAAATCTGCCCGCTTCGCGGGCACATTCTCATGCCGCGGCTCGCTTCGCTCGCAAGTTTGAGCGCGCCTAGGGCGCGCGACTGTTGGATCTCGCGCTTCGCGCTAGATCATATATTTATCTCGCGGTTCGCGCTCGATTATGTATTCACCTCGCGCTACGCGCTCGGGCGTATTTGCATCGCGCTTTACGCTCGGCTCCTCTAGATTTTTGAACTTCGTGTTCGACTTCGATGAAAAGAAAAAGTTTGTTTGCAAATATTATAAAATTATCAAAACCTCTACATATTAAGTGATTGTTAACTTTGTTTTTATTTTAAACTGAAAAGCAACTTTATTTACTCAAGGTTCTATCGACCTTAAGGAACACATTCTCATCCAGACACTCGCGCTTCGCGCTCGATATTTGATTTGAAAATCATTTGAACCGTATGATAGAAACAAAAAAGTTTGAGCGCACTTACGGCGTGCGATTTGGTAAATACACTGAGCGCGCACTTTGTGCTTCGTGTTATATGTTCTTCACACGAAGGAATAGTAAGGAGTAGTATCCCTGTAAGTGGGGAGTGGGACCAGCGACGTCCAAGAATTCGTTAATGCTGGCCACGAATGAAAACTCGTATGCACGGTGGTGCACATGCGCACTGGCGGTTGCCATGCCAACGATGTCAACACGTGTTTGAAGTTTCGAACTTGTGTTTTGTTTTGAACATTTCTGTGCTGCCGGTTTAGTAAAATAAAATTGTGAATGTGAATGTTTCAATAAAATTTAAAGAGTACATATAAAATATAAAAATTTTGCACATATTAACGTACAATATTTTGTTCACTGAAATTAACTTTATCCCTTACTTACGTAATCCATAAATGATTATAATAATGTTATTGTAGTACTTACACTTTCTACATCCTTTTCGTATTTTTGATGCCATTTTCCTTCTCGATTTTAATTCAGGAACGTGATATACACCCAACAAAATAAAAACACAAACGAACATAACCTACATATGCATCGAGATGTCAAATATAATGTAGGGGAGTGGGTATAACACGTGACTGCGAAAACAGCTCTGCGCATGTGCACCACCGTGCATACGAGTTTTCATTCGTGGCAAGCATTAACGAATTCTTGGACGTCGCTTGTCCCACCTCTGCTCACCAAACACATAGGGTGATACCACTCCTTACTATTCCTTCGTGGTTCTTCATATACAAATTACTAAATTGGTATTTGATTTCAAATGAAAAGTAATGATATAATTCAGGCGACAAATTTTATTAGTTAACATTTTATTTTAGCTTGTGCCGTTTATCAAAAAAGTTAATTTTTTCATTTTGAATATATTCTTACCACAAAAATTGATTACGGGTTTGTAAGTCGTTTTTGAATGCACAATTTTTGTTCATTCATATGTTTTCGCACCTTGCATTGTTTTTTCAAAAATTTGATTTTTTTTACTGTCAATGTTATTTTCACGAATAAAACAAAAACCACGCATCCTATCGAAACATGAGTCACAACAAATTTGTACCTCTTCCTTGGATGAACAAATTTTGTTTCGGTCATTTTTTCGTAGCTGGTAATATTAGTCTGAAAATTTGATTTTTCTATTTTCAATGCTGTTTTTTACGAATAAAACAAAAACTGCGCGTCATATCAAAAAGTGAATAATAAGAAATTTGTAGATCTTTTTTAGGTGCACAATTTTGGTGAGATGATCTTTTCTGGTATCTTGCATAGTTTGACAGCAAAATGGCTTTTTTGATTTTTCATTAATTTTTTGTGCGATCAAAATTTGAATTTTTTATTTTTCAAAAAATTCAAAAAGTTGTTACGAAAATATTGTAGGGTGTTCAAAAAGCAACGTTTTTCTCCTCTTGACTTTTTTTCATATCGTGCGTTTTTCGGCTTAAAATGTTCATTTTCGTTTGTTTTTTGGAATTTTGAAAATGCTATAACTCCAGTAATTTTTTTTTTATCACGAAAAGTCATGAGAATATTTTGTTCGTCATTTTGCGTACTACTAATAACCGTACATAGAATTTTCAAATCTTCCAAAAAAGTGGTCTCAAAAATTTTCAAAATGTGCTCACTTTTTGGATTTTTATCCAAAATAGCTGGTTAACGAACTCGTTCTCTATTTTTCGGCCATAAAAAAGTGTGCCAAAGCTCAATCAAATCTGATCATTTTTTCGAAAGTTATCGTGGCTACAGACAGACAGACAGACAGACTACAGACTACAGACAGACAGACACCTTGGTAAAAATCGTTTTTTCTAGCTCAGGGGGTCTCAAAACGTGGAGATTTGATGAAAACCGACTATGTCAAATTTTACATAAAACCAATACCTTCTCATTAGAATGAGAATGTAAAAAGGTTTCAAAGAAACTTAAACAAAGTTTTTGATACATTTTTTTGGCTCAAAAGCATGTTTTGTATATTTGTTTAATACACATATTAGTATACCCAGCAATTTTCTATGTCGATTCAGACAAAAAAATTGATGGGCACTATACATTTCGTAAATAGTAATTGTTTACTACACTCGCTCTGAGGCTTCACAGTTGCGTCAAAGTAGAGAAGTCGTAATATCAGCTACAGGTTTCACCCAGACAGCATCTATAGATTTATTAACTTATTATTACTCTGCCATTCCACTCATTGTCAGTGACCGAAGCTTGGGCCCGTAGCAAATACGGTGCACAATGAGCGGCCCAACCGAAGGTCAACTTTTCTTGCAGCATCCACCTGCAATCCGTTCAGTCGGTGTTCAACTTAAATTTGGCATTCTTCATAAGCTTTTCTTACTCTTTTCTCAATGCAAATTGAACGTTAATTGATATTTTTTGAATTTGTTCTCAATAGTCTCAAAAATGTGTCTTCAAAATGTCAAGTTACAGAAGCATATCTGAGGCTCACAACGAGCCTCTAAATATTGCCATTTTAAGCCATTTTTGATATACCTAAAACTTTTGCATAATATTTCTGAGACATAAAAATGCGATAGATGCAATGTTCACTGATAAGTGAACAAGCATATAAAAGATCAAATAAATTGACTTTTAATTTTCTAACAAACATCGAAGAAGTAAAAATAGTAAACATTTTATATGTTAAACTCCATAAGACATAAAAATGGCTAGAGCGAGTGCTAAAAATATATTTTTTTTTTGCAAATAAAAAAAACACGTATATATTTATTTGCCGGCGAGAACGGTTTGGTGAACATGCCCCTTGGCATTTCTCAAATGTGATTTTTTGGGCATATATATATATGAGGCGATACGTAGCCATAGATGTGGGACCCTGCGGTGGTTGTTCAACTCTCTTTTTTAAATTATACATATATATGCTTAACCGGGTAGAGATTTTCTTAATTTTTACGAAAATTCTGCAATTCATTTAGAATTGATATGTATCCGAAATTTTTTAATAATCTTCGAGATTTTATTTAAATGTAAATAGTCAACAAAATCATGTCGATTCCTTCCTTTCTTTCTATTGTTTTGAAAAAAACAAAACTATTTTTGCGTTTCAGTTTTGAAGTAATCTAATCATAGGATAAGAGCACCAGTTATTTCTTATTTTCGGAATGAATAAAATGCGAACATTAGTCGTATTTGACTGATATTATATTCATTCTACTATTCCTTCCGCGCATGACGATATATACAACTCATGCGAAAGAATGTCAAATGTAGGTTTAAACTGTTAAATTTCCTTTAAGTTTTAGGATGCCAAGAATTGTTGGGGTTTTCCAAAGAAACTCTTCAGCTAGCGACATTTAAAAATTTGGCTACATCTACATTATAAACAAATAAAACGGTACAGGTTGATATTGTTTTTATTTAAATTATGACTATAATTTTATTTTCCTCATACATATTATGTCTCTTAATATTGCTGTACAATCTTTTGAATGTTACGCAGGAATTTATGTTATTGAATAGAAAAAGTTTTTATTCAATCGGTGAATGATTTATTTTGACTACATGTATATACCCCTGTTTGAATTTTTTTATCGATTTTACTAATTCAAAGCATAAAACATACATTTGCAGTTTAAAATTTTATTTTTAACTAAATAAAAACGAATTTTCAACAGAAAGGTACAAATTTCATCCAACGAACTGAATTTTTTACCAAAATAATGAGTCTTCAACCACGAAAATGTATTTTTAACAAACAAAAAAATTTTTAAGAAATAGTTGAATTTTCACCCGAAAAGATTAATTTTGTACCCAAAAAGATTAATTTGTAACAAAATGCATGCATGAGCACAAAACTATTCAAAATTAAGGAATTTTCAACCAAAGAAATGAATTGTCAACCAAACATGGAATAGTTTAATTTCACGGTCAATAATAATTAATTTTCAACCAAAAAAAAAAAAGGGATTTTCATTAAAAACTGAAAAAATGTTTAGTGAATTATTAATTTGGAAAAAAATCAAGTAAGTTTAAGATATATTTAGAAATTTTTAAAAGATTTCAAAATAATTCAAAACTTGAAAAGATTTCAAAACATTTAAGACAAAACGTACATTTTTGAAGATTCAGAACACAACATTTAATAAGCATTTTTAAAGGTTTCAAAAGAATGAAAAATTTTTTATAAAAATTCCTGGGAAAACGAAAAATGAATTCTTTTTTGAAAAATTAATTTTTAAAAATTTTCAAAATAGAATCTGGAAGGTTTTGAAGCAATTTTTTGATTTTTTCGGATTTAAAAAAAATGGTAGGAAAAATTCAAGTTTCAAGATAATGAATAACAAAATTTGCATTAGATTCCTGGAAAAATGTTTTATGATTTTTCAAAACAAATTTTTCAGCGAATATTAAAAAAGATTTTAGAACAAATTTGGATGTTTAAATTAATGTTTCCAACTTAAAATTGGCTTAAATTATATAACTTTGAAAATTTATACATTTTTTGATTGATTCTTCAATGTTGAATTATTAAACATTTTGGCTCAGCCTTCGTTTCTTTATCGACTGAAAAATCTTTCTTGGTTAAAAGTTCAACTCTTTTGATAAAAATTCCTTTTTTTTTTGGTTTGAAAATAAGTCTATTTTGGTTGAGGCTTCAGTTAATAAAAAGAAAACAGAAGTGCCAGTAGTAAAACGTCTGGAGACAGTAATATCAAACATATTATTTTTGAAAGGTAGAAACATTTTTTTCAAAATTTGCCGAATTCAGTTTTTAACTTCTTTTTGTATACTTAAGGAAATACAATTTTCCGTTTTGATCTCTGTTCAAAATTTCTAAAGTTAGATTTAAAAAACGACATTTTTGAGATGCTCTCCATATTTTGCTTTTTATGTGTTAAAATAGTAGTTTTAATTGACTTTCATAAACCAATTGATTAAGCAGTAAAAAATGTCTGATGTTTGTTAAGGAGTTTCCAAATTAAACTAGGAATGACACTCTTTATACTTCCGGACTGGGAGTGAGAAATTATTTCAGGATAATTTTGAGAAATGCGGTTGTTTGAGAAATAAACAAAATTTATGATGTTAGTTCATAAGTTCTCAAATGTGGTCAAATTTTAGCTTTCGAAATTTGCTAAGTTAAGTAAATATTGCACCAATAAATTGAAGCTACTGCAGTGCATTTGAGTAAAATATAATGAAAAATTTTTCATAAAATTTCACATACATAAACTTAAATACTTCTTCTTTAATTTTTAACTTTTTAAGTCAACTAACATATCGTTGGAATCGTTATAATTCACAGATTTAAAATATTATTATTATAAATTACAAAGTAAAAAGTTATGGCGCGCGTCTGTTGATTCTCGCGATTCGCGGTCGATAATATATTTATTTCGCGCTTCGCGCTTGATAATGTATTTACCCCGCGCTACGCGCTCGGTGATTGTATTTCCTCCATTTCGTGCACAGGCCTCTTAAAATTAAAGGTCAAAACATCGACAACTGTAATTTGGTGATTGTGAACCATCTTTTGTCACGTATCTCGTGCTTTGTCACGTAATTAACAAATACGTATTTTTGTTTCGATAGCATTTTTGATGGATGAAACAAAAACTACTACAAAGTCTTCTTTTATACTTTGCACGTATCTCGCGCCTTTAGGCATAATATTAAAATTTTCGATTTTTGCATAACAATTTCGATAAACAAATTAAAAACGACGAGTTCTGTTAAAAAATGGTTTACAGAAATGTTTTATGAATTTTGAAACGCTGAAAATCTTCCACCAACTTTTCCCCATATTTCGCGTCGTTTGGCTCAAAATTTAAAATTTTGATTTTTTTCGGAGTAATTTCCATAAATGAAACCAAAATGACCAGTCTTATCAAAAATGGTTTCAATAAATTTTGTAGGACTTTTCAAAGTACTTTTTTCTTCTCCAAAAGCTTTTCCATGTTTCGTGTTGTTTGGCTTCAACTTAACATTTTCAATTCTTTCATAGTATATTCGGTAATTAAAACCAAAATTGGGTATACTTCCGAAAAGGTCACCCAAGAATATTGATTTTATACTTGGCCTAAGGGTTGTTTTCAGACCCTACACGGAAAAAATTTATCCGTGAAGAAGTCACGAACTTGTAGCTAGGTCTCGGATACGAGATAAAAAAATGAAACATTAAATCCTTATTTCTATGAGAAATATATGCATAAATTTCGAAGTTTCTTACGAACAGTTCGAATTTCCTACGAACAGTTCCTGAAAATTTCAGACTGAAATAAAAAGAGGAAAAATTTTATTTGTGCGATTTAATTTTATATTAATTTATAAATTCGCAACTCAGAAGATTCGAACCTCAAACACTGCTGACTCACCAGTTTCTAAACATAAACCAGGAGTGCGTAAACACGCGCAGCCATCGAGGCCAAACAAAATAGGTATTATAAAACTTCTAGCCACTCATTCGACGAGCTCGAGGCACACATACGAGCGCACACACGCACCGCGCGTGTGTGCGTGGCCCACGTACAGGGCGACTTAGTTTGGAGTTCCCAGATTTGTCGGGCAAGCTCGTGAGTGCTCTGAGAATCTTTTCCCAATCACTCGTAATATTTTTGTAATTATTCACGTAAAAAAAAGTGATGAACCGTTTTAGAATTTTCACATCGAGTTCCTCAATCTTTCTCAAAGTTCGCAGGTTATTTACGAAAATACATAAATATCCGATGAATTTTTCTCATATCCGAGACCTAGCTACTAGTTCGTGACTTTTTTACGGATAAATTTTTTCCGTGTAGTTATATATACCATTAAACCATTTCCCTTTCAGGGTAGGCGTGACACTACCCGATTCGGGTAGTGTTTCTAGGTTTTTCTTGTAGTTATAAATAACTACAAGTGTGGGCTCACCACACCCACGATGTGCCAACAGCACTCATGTCAGTATTCTTGAATGGTCACCCATCCAAGTACTAACCGCGTCCAACGCTGCTTAACTTCAGTGATCTGACGAGAACTGGGTTTTTCAGCGTGGTATGGCCGTTGATCGCACTAAAAGGATTTTTGGCGAAAATCAATATAAATAAAGTTATTGATAATTTTGAACTTTTTAAAAAATTAGTTTTTTTCTCCAAAATCTCGAAAAATATTGATTAAAAAAAAATGTTGTCCACAAAAGTTGTAGATCTCGTTGAAACACATATTTTTACATTAATACGTTTTTCTCAAATTCATATGTACCGAGAAAATTGAATGAAATTTGAAATGAATTTTCAGATTTTTATTACAATAAAATAACCACCACTAGGATGCGTGGTTTTTTTGGGAGGGGGGGTGGAAAAGGGGTCGGCATGGGTAGTGGAAGAGGGTGTGGGCCATTTAAAATGTCCAAGATTAGGACGCGTGGTTTTTTTTTGACAATTGGAAAATGGGGTCGGCGTGAGTGGGTGTAAACCACACCCTCTTCACCCACTCACGCCAAACCCCCTTTCTAAAGGCAACAAAAATAATAAATCTATTTAAAATCTAAAATCTATTTATATCTAATTGACTTTTTCATAGTATTTTCGATAAATAAAACGAAAACTTTAAGTCTTATCGACAAATGGTTAACGAAAAAAATATAGTTCTTGTGAAAAGCTATAACAATTCCTTTTTGGAACTTTTTCCGTATCTCACCTCGTTTAGCTGAAAATTTTAATTCTTGATTTTTCAATAGTATTTTCGATAAATAAAACCAGAATATCAAGTCTTACCAAAAAGTGGTTCTAGAATAGTTACAGGTCTTTTGAAATTCTACAGTTCTATTTTCAAAGTTTTTTACTTTTCTGTTGTCATTTGGCTTAAAATTAGAATTTTCGTCATATTCCTTTGAGATGGAGAAAACCAAAAAGACGAGTTCTATCAAAGAATTATTATTACAAAATGTGAAGATATTCTAAAAGCTTCAATTCTTCTTTCAAACGTTTTTAACATGTCTGTGTAACATCGGAATATTCTTGGGTCCGTCGAGTGTCAAGTCCACAGCGATGACCACGACGCTGTCGTAACATGGAAATTATAAGAAAGTCGTATTTAACCCTCACCATAAATGCCAAAGAAATATTTCTTTAAATCAAAAACATGGATATTAAATTCAACAACATATTTCTTTGATCTAAAGAAGTATTCAATTGAAACAAATTATGCCTAATTATTAAATGCTTGATTTAAAAAAATAATTACTTCGTTGGAATAAATGTTTATTTGTTATGAATGATTTAATTCTAGTAAGCAAATGAAATATTTCCTTCAACTTAGGAAATAAGTATTTATGTAAAAACAATATCTTGTTCATCTGAATAGATGTTTCATTGGTATGAATGCATGATTTCTTTGTAAAAAATTATTATATATTTAATTAAATTAATATTATTTTGAATTAAATCATTATTACTTTGAT
>CAKNYM010033272.1:0-27193 GCA_932195095.1 Andricus curvator
TCACTGAATACATTCTTTTAGAATATAATTTCAGAAAGAATTTGATTGGTCAAGAAATTTGAGCGAAAAAATAGTGATTCGAAAATTGAGTAAAGGAGAAAAATGAAGACAAAAAGTTGGGGCGCGCTTGCGCGCGCATGTAATAGTATAGTCCTTAATATAAAATCTCTAAACGATATTGTCGTTTTCGATTCTGACGATTTTCGAGAGTAACACGGTGGTAACGTTTGCTTGCTGTAGGCCGCTCATATTCAACAGTAGTGTGTGTCTGTGTGTGGTGCTGCATTTGAAATCAGTGATGCTAACTGAGTCGCCTTTATGTGCGCATGTTTGAATTGTAATATAGTTGATTGGCTGTAGTACGCGCCCGTATTTGAATTCCCAATGAGGACGCGAACTAGAACCAATAAGCGCCATTCTATCGAAGCATGCGCATGTCAAGGTGGTCTTTTCGGGATCACTTAGTTCGAGTTCGATAATAATACGTCACGTGTTTTTTCGTATTTGGTAATGCGCGGCTCAGTGTTGCCAACCGTTGCACGGTAAAGTCCGTAAAAGAAGTAACGAACCATAACCTCAATTGTGATGGCAGTCTGTTTTTAAACTGTTTACGCAAACAAGAAATTTTCAAATTAATCATTTTTACGCTCTGTAACTGTGATTTCTATCATGATTTAATTATATTTATCATATTAAATATCATTTGTGAAACTCGTGTACGTTTCAGTTCTACTTTCACTATAGGATTGAAATCTCCATTTCCTTATAGTGACACATTCGAATAATTATTTTTTTTCGGTTTGAATAGAAGTATGTCAGAGATCTGTGTATGTTTACAGATCAAAAATTTTATAATTTAAGAAGATGTTCAAATTAAGAATTTTTAAGCTCTCAATGAGCACTGCTATTAAAAAAAAACACCGATACTTTAAGAAATTGATTTTGATAATTTGAAGGGATTTTAAAGAAGTTCAAAGACTATAAGGTATTTTTTTATCCAAAAGGAATTTTCAAGATCTTCAAACAATTGCAAGGAATTTCAAAAGATTTCAAAGAATTTGGAATATTTTGACTTATTATAAAATATTTTAAAGAATTTTTTATTGATTTCACTAACTTAATAGGATTTCAGAGGATTTAAAAAATTTCAATTGATTCTAAAAGATTTAAAATTGATATATTGTGGGAAAATATTTCAAAGAATTTCAGTAGATTCCGAAGAATTTTTTATTTATTTTGATAATTTGAAGGAATTTAAAAAAAAAGATTGGGAATATTTTAGGGCATTTGAAAAGAATCCAAAACATTTGAAAGAAATGTCAATAATTTCAATGAATGCCAACAGATTTTGAAGGGTTTGAAATATTTTAGGATATTTGAACAGATTTCAAGGAATTTTCAACCGATTTTAGTAATTTAATTGATTCAAAAGGATTTTTTTAAGAATTTTTCAAGATTGGGAATATTTTAGGGTATTTCAAAAGAATCCAAGGTATTTCCAAGAGATTTCAACAATTTGAAGGATTTTCAAAAATATGTAAAGAATTTGGAAACTTTTAGAGGTTTCTTGAAGATTCCAAGGATTTTTCATTTGATTTCAGTACTTTAATTGATTTCAGAGGATTTGCAATATTCTGGAGTAATTTAAAAGATTCCAAAGAATTTTTTGTTTATTTTGATAATTTGAAGGAATTTGAAAAAAAGACTGGGAATATTTTAGGGCATTTGAAAAGAATCCAAAGCATTTGAAAGACATGTCAATAATTTCAATGAAGGCCAACAGATTTTAAAGAGGTTGAAATATTTTAGGATATTTTAACAGAATCCAAAGCATTTCCAAGAGATTTCAATAATTTTGAGGAATTTAAAAAAATGGTAAAGGATTTGGGAACTTTAAGAGTATTTTAAAAGATGTCAAGACATTTTCGTAAGCTTTAAAAAGTTTCAAGTGATTTTTAAAGATTTAAAGGATTTCAATAATTTGAAAGAGTTTCAAAGGATTGGAAATAATTTATGGTGCTTTTAAAAATTGCAAGGGATTTTGAAGAGTTAAAAAAATTTCAAGGAGTTCTAAAATATTGTGAAGGATTTTAAATATCTTAGGGTATTTTGAAAGATCCTATGAATTTTTGAATTGATTTCAGTAATTTAATGTTACTCATAGGATTTGAATTATTTTATGGTATTTTAGAAGATCTAAAGCATTTTCAAGAGCTTTAAAATGTTTCAATTGATTTCCAAAGGTTTGAAAGGGTTTGATAACTTTAACAGTATTTCAAAAGATTCTAAGGAATGTACAATTGGTTTCAGAGGATTTGAAATATTTTAGAGTATTTAAAAAGATTCTAAAGCATTTTCAAGAGATTTGACAAAATTTGCATGGGGTATTGTATCGAAGAGTTTTCCAAAATTTCGAAAATATAGATCAATTTAATAGGACCCATGCCAGGTTTTAGGGTATATCAAAAGATTTCAAGCAATTTTGAATTTATTTCGGTAACCTAATAGGATTTAAAATGACTTAAAATATTATAAACTATTTTTAAAGACTTTAATGCACTTTCAAGATATTATTAATTTTTTATGGAATTTTAAAGGCTTGGAATGACTTTAAGAGGAATGAACAAATTTTTCTGAGAGTTTAAAGAATTTGTTTACAACTTTGGAATATATGAAACTATTTCATAGGACTTGCGAGGTTTCAATATATTTTAGAATATTTAAATGAATTGTATGCGATTCCCGAAGATTTCAATGATTTTAATGGATTTTAAAAGCTGCCAAGGTATTTTCAAAAATTTTCCAGGATTCAAGAAAATACTTTAAAATGTCATATAATTTCACGGGATTTTATAATATTTCACTGTACTTTAAGAAATTCATTAACAAGAAGTGAGGGGTTTTTTAGGTTTTCACAGATTTGTAGAGATTTTCAAATATGTTTTGCAATTAATTTGAATTCACCCTGAATTGTTACTCATTCATTCAGAATTATTTTATTATGTCTTTCGAATTTTGTTGATTTACCTGAATTCTTTTGAATTAAATCAATAATTCTATTCTGTTCAATGGATATTTTTTTCAGTTTGTGTTTAATTCGTCTTGAAGTGTTTTAACCTCATTTTGAATTCTTCAACATTCAATAAAATTCTTTTGAATTCCCTTGTATTTTTCCAAAATCATTTTAAAATTACTAAAATCAATTACATTTTTTGGAGTTTTAAATTTTTTCCAATTTATTTCCATGTTTTAAATTTTAACTTCAATTCTTTGAAGTTTTATGAATTGAATTTTTCGAAATGCTTTCAAATCCAAAAGAACATCAGTCACACTATTGATGCACATATTTACTTTAAGTCACTTTTTGGATTAGAAATGAGTCTTGCTGCAAAAAACGTCGAATTAAAAATTATTGCTTCGTACTCCCGAGATATTCTCTGGACATCTGCTTTTAGACAACTTCGCATTCAAAATACAATACTTTCGAATAATTTTCAATCCGACGTTTTTTGTAGGGCAATTTCTCTGCTTTTTTCGGTTTGAATAGGTCACTATTCTTAAATAAATTAGGCTGTAACCGCCCTTAGAATAATAAACTACACATTCAGGCCTCGGGCTCAAAACACACTATTGACACTATTTGACACTTTTTTCAAGCGATGACGCTGTTTTGCTACTATTTTGAAAAAAAAGACACTAAAGACACTATTTTCCAATTAAAAACACGAATTTATCAACCACTATAGATTTTTTGAAGAATAAAAAATTGACAGATTTTCGCAGAAGGAAAAAAAATATATTGTTTGAAAAGTTTGTGTTTAATTTAGTTTTTAATAAGAAAGATACTGTATACCATTAAGCCATTTCCCTTTCGGGGTAGGCGTGACACTACCCGATTCGGGTAGTGTTTCTAGGTTGATAACTTGTAGTAAATAACTACAAGTGTGGGCTCACCACACCCACGATGTGCCAACAGCACTCAGTTTTCTCGAATGGTCACCCATCCAAGTGCTAACCGCGCCCAACGCTGCTTAACTTCAGTGATCTGAGGAGAACTGGTTTTTTCAGCGTGGTATGGCTGACGTTTATAAAGGCCTGGAAAGTTCTATCGACAGGATAATTTTCTTCTTATAATAAAAGAATTTAATCATTTTGACGTAAACAACAGATACGATAAAAATGTTCACACAAAAATGTTCATGTAAAACAAAGTTATACTAAAATACATTTTACTTTTTCGTAATAACGTGCATATTTATGATAAAAATTAAAAAATTAATTTTTCTTGAAAAAAATTCACCACATCTCTCAATGCATAATAAAATATTAGTGGCGAATGGATTACTATAGAGTATAAACAGCAATAATTGCGGAGCAATTAGACAATTTAAAAATTTGTTATCATATTTCTTGAAAACTGAAAGATTGGTAATTACTGCCACTATTCTATGTATCATTCATTTTTTTAAACTTTGTAAAACTTACATAATAATGAAAATTAATATTATTCGCAGTATTTATCAATTTGAAATTTATATGCTCATATACATGTTAAAACGAATAATTCACAATTTATTTTATAAATAACATTTCTTTTAATTTATAGAATAAAAAATGTATTACGCCAATATAATTTATAAATAAGTTAATTGTTAAACAAATTTAAGAGCCGATTATAATAAATTGAATTATAATTATATTCACAATCTTTTCAAGATGATAACGGTGATAGAATTTACCTACAAATAAATTACGAGAAATCCATTACTCCTTTAGCTTCAACATCATCCTGTAGTGCCTTCTAATTATTTTTTACGAATATTTTGTAACATTAATTAAATATAAATAACATAGAAAAAATAAGTATTTGGTTTATTCTTTTTCATAACAAAAATTAGTAGGCGCGCGCCTTGGCGCGCGCACGACTACTAGTACATATTAAAAACTCGAAAATTATGCGTAACTGGCAAACCCTGTGATGCACGCATCAGTCTTATCGCTCAGTGCATGGTCATTTGCGCATGCGCAGTATGAAGTTTCTACCATAATCGGAAGTTACTAATTAGGGTTACTTAAAACTTATAACTAGTGGAACTAAGATGAAAATGATTAAATTAAGCCGAAAATAATTAAATCAAGATAAAACTAATTAAATTAAGTTAAAAATAATTAAACCAAGATAAGAGTATTTTAATTAAGTAAAAAATAGTTGAACTAAGAAAAAACCAATTTTAGAGAAAAATAATTAATAACTTGAATAATTAAATAATAAACTAATTAATTTATTCACTTATTCTAACAGGATAGGGAATTAGGTTTAAATACACATAGTTTTATTCGTTTAATATAAATTTTTATTCAACAACAATCTTAAACTAGTTTTAAAAGATCACATGCATTGTAAAAAATCTTGACCTAGATTTATAAAAGTATTCACTAATATATTACATGTTTTTCATGCAATTTATTAATAATTGCTTGACACACAGGACTTTGTAGTGAACGGTTACTATTAATACAAAAGTGCAGCTCATACACAAGATCGTTTGGATCCGTATGAAGCAATATATACCGTTCAAGATAGGATAGCTCCTCCTCCACATTATCATCATCATCATCCTCCTCCTCCTCATTATCATCGTTTTCTTCCTCTTCCTCCTCCTCATTATCATCATTTTCTTCATCCTTCTCGTCCTCATTATCATCATCATCATTATCCTCCTTCTCCTCATTATCATCATCATCATTATACTCCTTCTCATTATCATCATCATTATCCTCCACCATCTCCTCCTCATCCTTCTCCTATAAATAAGAGTCCTTGATTGTGATTAAGTCAGTATAGTCTGAGACACCCATGCATCAACATGTTTCGAAAGGAACGAGATATGCTGAATCAAATAGCAAGAACTAGTGATGAAATTCGACGAAAATATCGTATGTTCAAGTTGGGTAAAGAAGCTACCGAAAGTATTTTGCGAGAGATTTTCAAACCTATAGTCACACCACTACAAAAGCTAGTAGATATAGTAGATATATCAGTTAAACAAAATAAAATTGAAAAAGATGAAATGAAGGTGAAGACGATGAAGAACAAAATGAAGAAGAAAATGATGATCTTTCTTTCATGACTGCTGGTGAAAAATGTTTTTATAACACACCGAGAAGGGTCCGCACTTCTCGGGAGTGTTGCGATGCTGATGTCATCATTACAATGATCTCAATATATAGGAATATAAGTGGAGATCTTAATTTGATAATTATAGTGATGTCATCAACGACCCACTAAAAAACACCACCCTTTCTCCTTGGCATGATTCCCCCCGGAACTGCTTTCGCATTACTTCAGGGGGTGCCGTTTCTTCGCCTACTGGGGCATCTGCTGGTCTTCTTTGTCGGCCTTGTGTACTTGGACTTCTTTTTCTTCTTCTATATCTTCTACTTTACCCATCTAGAGTTTTTCTTCTGGCAGTAGCCGGCGGGCGGGGTGTTGCCAGATTCTGGCGCTCCGCCGCCTTATGGCCCACTTTGAGGCATCTCCTGCAGCATTTGCTGCGATCTTCTGCAGCACACTTTCGGGAAAAGTGCTCCAGAAAGTGGCATCTGTAGCTCCGGGTTTCGGCGCTATGTGCTTTTACACGGCAGTTCACCCAACCCACCTTCAGTCGGGCAATATTCTCCATTTTGGCAGCAGCGGCCGCATCCAGCTCGACAAAAGCTAGGATGCAGCCTCTATTGCTGTAGCTGATGATGATAGTGATGATGGTGATCAGGAGCATGATAAAACTGTGATTGAAGAAAATGTTGAACCTATTGAAAATCGTGACAAGTTGACAAATAAATTTATTGGACTATTAAATCAAAATAGAAAAAAATAAATATTCGTTTAAATTTCTTGACCAATCAAATTCTTGCTGAAATTATATTCTCAAAGAATGTATTCAGTGAATCCACGTAACGTAGAATTTACTATTACTATTTATAATAGTAAATGTCGAGATATAATTTGAAGATTTCAAGTGCAATGTAATTGAATATTCTGAAAAAACATAATTTTTGTACAATGACATTTGCGGGTACTTTCACGGCCATTTTTTTTAATGTAAGCATCAATATACATCGCTAAATCATTAACAAATTGATACCTATAATTTAAAAAAATCCTATCCTGATCCGATTCCCAGTTCTCCATATAAAAATCATTGAACATGTATTTGCACTGGAATGTTTAGTTGAATTTTTATAGAAAAAAAGAACGTGTCAGAATACATTACTAAATAATTTAAACATATGCACATGTCATTTTGAAAATTGAATTCAAATCCTCATTTCACGGCCATTTTTGTAAATCTGTGAATCAAGAAACATCGCTAAATCATTAAATAATTATCATATTATAACGCTTAAATAATTCAGAAAAACAACAGCGCACGACAAAATATTTAAAATCTCAGCGATATATTAAGTCCCACTCCTCCCTGCCTCAGGGAAGTAAATTGAAAAATTCAAACTTTGATAAATTAAAGCTTGGAATCTCCTCTTTAAAATGAGACCATAAGCATAATGAAATATTCACTTGTTCTCGACTTATAATAAAAAAATGTGGCAGCATGTCCAAGACGAAAATCAGTTCGTCGAGCGGCAGTCGAATGTCGAATTTAAATCTTTTGTTAACGTGCGAAAAACAACATACCAAAAAATGTAGTCACCAATGGACCGTTCGATTTTCATCTTGTTTATACTTTCACATTTTCCATGGCAATTTTGAGAATCAGTCGATATTTTATCATGTTCCTAATCTCATTTTAAAGATGATATTTCCAACTTTAATTCCGACAACCTCCCATTTTTTTCCATTTCCTTCTCTGAAGCGTGCAAAAAGTGGAATTTGAAAATCGAGAATTGGTCACAAACATTTAAAATAATTATATGATTGAGTATTTGAGCTAGACGTCACAATCAGGATAGGATAGGTGGAGATGTCATGAATGTTAAAATAGTTAGTACATCCTTACATGGAAATGCATACGTCTTTTTGGAGAAAAATATTCTAAACGTAAAAGTAAGTCATAAATGTATAAATAGTAATATTTTTCAAGTGTAAGATGCATTTGCGCAATTATGTTTTATCCTTTTATCGGTTAAAGACCTTTCAGTTTCACGAAATGAAATCAACTATCCAAAATAATTGTAAGTTATAGTGCCCGATACTCCAACCTGAAATTATGGCATATCTTATTTTATTGTGAATATGTACCAACTATGCTAACCTTCCTGACATTCCCACCTATCCTATCATAACCATGACGTCATGCTAGATTACTCAATTGTAATAAAGATATGAAACATAAATAAACTTTGATTGCACAGATCATAGCCGATATTAAATGATATAATGTTAATGTCAGTAATCAATTCCTGTTACCACACAACATTTAAATTAAAATTCAATAATTATATGGTTCAATATTGAAAAAATTAATCAGTTTGCAACGTAAACATTAATGAACAAATATTTTCATTGAAACATCCAAATAAATTTTACTTTATATTTTTATGAAAATTATAGTTATAATTAACATTTTAAATTAATGTCAGAAGAAATTAAAACATATTTACATATAATTGTGAGAACGGAATTGAGATACTCATTCCAAAATAGCACAAACCTTTAAAAAAATTATATAGTTGCAACAGAGATATGTTAAATATAAATAAATTTTCATTTCACGAATTATAACCAATATTCAACTACATAACCTTGAAATAAATAATTAATTCATGCTCCTTAATATAGAAAAATTATAATTCAATTTTTATGTAATTTGATATTGTAAAAACACTAATCAGCTAATAATTAATTAATCATTTTCCAACATAAAAAACAATAAGCAATTATCCCCATTGAAACATTTCAATAATGTTAATTTTATATTTAAAAAAAGCCTCATTGTTATTAACCTTTTAAACTAATTTCAGAAAAAATTTAAACCTTATTTTGAAAATTGAATTCAGATAATCATTTCGCAACATCACGAAGACTTATAAAAATGACATAATTGGAATAGAGGTATTTTGAAAATGAATGAACTTTTATCATATAAATTATAGCCAATATTCAATTACATAACCCTAAAGTAAATAATCAATTTATGTTAGATAAGATTAAAAAATTAAAATTCAATCTTGGAGTAAGTTAATATTGCGCAAAAAATTAATCATCTAATAAATAATCAATGAGTTCAGAACATGAAAAGCATTAAATCATTGTTTTCATCGAAACATTCAAATAATGTTAATTTTGTATTTTTCTGAAAATTTCAGTCATCAGTAACCTTTCAAACTAATCCAGAAAAAATGAAAATTTGTGTACATATAATTTGGAAAATTGAACTCAGATAATCATATCATATCATCAGAAACATTTTAAAAATTATGTAACTGGAATAGGGGTATTTTAAATATTGATCAACTTTTATTATACCAATGATATGCAATATTCAATTACATAACCTTAAAGTAAATAATCAATTTATGTTACTCAATCGAAAAAAATTGAAATTTAATATGTACAACATTTAATATTGTGAAAAAAATTAATGATGAACATTGTACGTGTAATTTTGAAAATTGAATTGAAATACTTATTTGACATCATAAATATTATTAAAAAATTACATCATTGTAATAGAGATAGGTTTAAAAAAATAAACTTTCATTATACTAATTATATCCAATATTCAATCACATCACCTCGAAGTGAATAATTAATTTATGTTACTTGATATAGAAAAATTGAATTTAAATATTTTTATGTTATTTAATTTTGTGAACAAATTAATCAGCTAATAATTAATTAATTACTTCATAACACAAAAAGCATTGAAGAATTATTTTCATTGAATCATTCAAAGAATTTTTACTTCATATTTTTCTGAAAATTTGAATTATTAATAACCCTTTAAACTATTCCAGAGAAAATTAAAATATATGTGCACATAATTTTGAAATGAAAATTCAGATACTCATTTCACAACATCAGACTCATTTCGAAAATAATGTAAGTGGTATTTAAAATTTAATTAAACTTCTATTATGCAAATTATATCCAGTATTTAATTATATGACCTGAAAGTTAATGATCAATTTATGTTTCTAAATTTAAAACAATTTAAATTCAATCCTTATATAATGCAATATTGTGGTAAAAATTAATCAGCTAATAATTAATTGAACAGTTCACAACATAAAAACCTTCAAGCAATTATTTTAATCAAAATAATCAAATTGTTTTTACTTTATATTTTTTTTGTTAATTTTAACTTTCATTTCTGAATATTTTGATTTATTAATAAGCTTTTGAAAAAATTCCAGAAAATTTAAATTCTAATAGAATATATAATTAATCAATCATTTCAAAACATAAAAAGCATCATGCAAATATTTTCATTTAAATTTTGAATTAATTTTAAATTCATATTTAAAAAATTTGTAATTACATGACTTCAAATTTAAATAATTAATAACCTTCCATACAAATTTTATAACAAATCAAAACATATGTACATATAATTTTAAAAATTGAATTCAGACCATCGCAAACATTTAAAAAAATTATATAATTATAATGAAGGTATTCAAAAAAACTTTTATTATAAAAATTATAGCCAATATTCAATTACATAACCTTGAATTGAATAATCAATTTATGTTATCTGATTAAAATTAATTAAAATTCAATATTTATGTAATTCAATATTGTGAAAAAAATTAATCAGCTAATCATTAATTAATCAGTTTAGAACATGGAAAGTATCAAATAATTATTTTCATTGAAACATTCAAATAATTGTTACTTCATATTGTTATCAAAATTTGAATTAATTTATTAATTATTGTTGTTCAAATGAATATAACCGTGAGGTGTATTTTAAAGTTTAAAGATTTGCCTAAATTCTCAGGCAAAGGGAATATTTATAATAATTTAATTATTAAATTGGAAGTACCTTTTTAAGTAATTTCAGGAAAAATGAAAGCATATGCAACAGCCATACCACGCTGAAAAAACCAGTTCTCGTCAGATCACTGAAGTTAAGCAGCGTTGGGCGCGGTTAGCACTTGGATGGGTGACCATTCGAGAAAACTGAGTGCTGTTGGCACATCGTGAGTGTGGTGAGCCCACACTTGTAGTTCTTTACTACAAGTTATCAACCTAGAAACACTACCCGAATCGGGTAGTGTCACGCCTACCCCGAAAGGGAAATGGCTTAATGGTATACATACATACATATGTACATATAATTTTGAAAATTGAATTCAGATACTCATTTCGCAATCTCAGAAACAATTGGACATTCATGTAACTGGAATAGGACTATTTTAAATATAAATAAACTTTTATTATACAAATTATAGTCAATATTCAATTACATAATCTCAAAGTAAATAATTAATTTATGTTACTTAATTAAAGAATATTGAATTTCAATCTTCATGTAATTTGATATTGTGAACAATATTAATCAGCTAATTCTTAATTAATCAGTTGACAACACGAAAAATATGAAAAAATTATATTCATTGAAACTTTCAAATAATTTTTACTTTATGTATATTTTTCTTTGAATTTCGATTTTTCTTTTATTCAATTAAATTTATTAATAATCTTTTAACTAATTCCAGAAAATATAATTTTTAACAGAAACAGTTAATATCTAATTAATGAGTTCAGAAGATAGAGAGCATTTAATAATTATTTTCATTGAAATATTAGAATAACTTGTATTTAATATTTATCTGAAAATTTCAATTATTAATAACCTTTTAAAGTAATAACAGTAAAAATTGAAATATATGCACATATAATTATGAAAATTGAATTCGAAAAATCACTTCACAACATCACAAACATTTGAAAAAATTATATAATTGCAATGGAGATATTTTAAAGAAAAAATAAATTTTCATCATAAGAATAGCAGCCAATATTAAATCTCATAACCTTAATGTAAATAATCTATTTATGTCACTTAATTGGAAAAAATTAAAATTCAATCTTTACGTAATTCACTTTTTTGAAAAAAATTATTCAGACAATACTTAATAATAGTTAATTCATCAGTTCATAACATGATAATCAATCAACAATATTATTTGCATTGAATCATCAAAATAACGTTGAGCTTATATTTTTCTAAAAATTTCAATTATTTATAATCTTTTAAACTAATTCCATAAAAACTTAAAACACATTTACGTATAATTTTGAAGATTGAATTTAGATCATTATCCCACAATATCGTAAACATTTTGAAAATTATGAAATAGGAATAGAGGTATTTTAAATATAAATAAACTTTTATTATAAAAATCATATCCAATATTCGATTACATAACAATTCCTTCTATACCACAATCTTACACAAGATGGAGGTTACCTTTTTTCATATAAAGGATTTAAACTTTCATTTCTGAAAATTCAATTTATTTATGAAATATAATCAGTTAATATATAATTAATTAGTTCACAACATAAAAAGCATTTAACAATTATTCTCATTGAAACATTCAAAATATATTTTTTCATTTGAAATTGCATTTCTATACATTTAATTTATTAATGACTTTTAAAACTAATTCCAGAAAAATTCAAAATATATGTATATGTATATTTATTAATCATTTCACAACATAAAAAGCAATAAACAGTTCTTTTAATAAAAACATTCGAATAAATTTAATTGATATTTTTCCGAAAATTTGAATTAATAATAACCTTCTAAACTGATTCCATAGAAAAGTAAAAAATATGTACCTATAATATTCAAAGCAGAATTCAGATACTTATTTTAGATCATCAAAAATGTACAAAAATTATGCAATTGGAATAAAGGTATTTTAAACATAAATAATCTTTTATTATAAAAATTATAGTCAATATTCAATTACATGGCCTTCAATTAAATAATAAATTTATGTACTCAATTTAAACAAATTAAAATTTAATCTTTATGCAATTTAATATTGAAAAAAAATTAATCAGCTAATGATTAATTAATCTGTTGACAACTTAAAAAGCATTCTACTATAATTTTCATTCAGGCTCTCAAACAATTTTTACTTTAGATTTTTTTAAAATTTTTACTTCAATTTCTGAAAATTTGATTTATTAGTAACCTTCTATAGCAATTTCATAAAAAAATTAAAACATATTTGCATATAATTTTGAAACATAAATTCAAATAATTATTTCACGACATCACAAACATTGGCGGAAATTACGTGATTGGAATAAAGGTATTTTAAAGGTTAATAAACTGTTATTCTACAAATTATACCCAGTATTCAATAACATAACCTTAAAGCAAATAATACATTTATGTACTTATATATATATATATATATATATATATATACCATTAAACCATTTCCCTTTCAGGGTAGGCGTGAAATTATTATTATTACTTAATTGAAACAAATTACAATTCTAAATTGAATCTTTATGTAATTTAATATTGTGAAAAAAATTAATCAGATAATAATTAATCAATCAGTTTAAAAAATAAAAAGCATTAAACTATGAAACGATAAGTATGAATTGTCGTTCGAACACCATCGGACCCTCTCTGTTCAACTCACACGATAGAAAGAGAGACGTTTTGAAACCTTTGTTTCCAATTCTCATGCATCTTGTTGTCTATCTGACATGGTAGAAAGAGAGGTCCGATTGACTTCACACTTCAGCGTCCCAGTAATTTAAAAATGTTAAATAAAATGTAAAAATTGAAAAAAAAAATCAAATTTTAATGTTTAACCATTGTTCTTCATATTTGTTAATTAGTTTAAGTTATGATAAGTATGAATTGTCGTTCGAATACTATCGGACTCTCTCTGTCTAACTCCAACCATAGAAAGTGAGACGTTTTCAAAACTTTGTTTAGAATTCTCATGCGTCTTGTTGTCTAATCTCACATGGTAGAAAGAGAGGTCCGATTGACGTCAGGCATCGGCAGTTTGTCGGTAAGGTACGAACAGACTGAGCATCAATTCAACGGTCGATACATGCATTACCGACTGTTGATAAATTGATATTAGTGTTGGCAGGAAGTACTGCGTGACGTCATCAGTTATTTACACCCGATTGATAAGTTAGGCCCCTGATATAGCGACTGACGCTCGATCTGTGGCTTGAGATGTGCATTACCGACGGCCCCTGTTTTACTGACCTATGGTAAAATGATAATATAAAAAGTTACCGACCTCCGTGTTTTACCGACTGATGGTTACAATACCCCCTACCCTACCGACAGATGGTAAAATGATAATATTAAAAATTGCCGACCTCTCTGTTTTACTGACTAATGGCAACATAACTCTCTACCTTACCGACATATGATAAAATGACAAAATAACAATTGTCGACTTACCTGTTTTACCGACCGATGGTAATAAACTGTTTCACCGGTCAATGGCCACTTAACCCGGAACAAAACCTTACAGTGTTAACTTAGCAGGAATTTCCTCTACCAATCTCACTATTTTACCGACTTAGCATGGAATAGAACCTTATAATGTAACTTAGCAGGAATCTCCATGACCAACCTCACTCATCATTTGTAAATCACTCATTCTTTATTTTATTTATTTATGAATAAATAATATTAAAATACAATTTTCCGTTACTTTCGTGCAAAGTTGATGCTTTATGAACTATACGAAGTAATACCGTTATCTAAAAGAAATGGAAAATTAAATTAATTTTATTATTCGTTATGATTTGTTATTGTTTATAAATTATGTATTAATTAGCTTATTTGTTAATTAACAGTAAATCACAAATAATAATTAAAGAATATCTAAATAGTAATACGTACTTATTCACCAAAAATGTTGGTCGAGTAACTCAGCGAATGTGTGGATGAGCGTCCCAAACTTCAGTTACTCGCTTAAAGCCCGATCCAAACATTCGCTACTCGGCGAGTGCCGTGTAAAAATTCGCCGAGTACCTAGTAGTGTGGAAAGGTCTCCTCCACTGTCCGTCCAAAAAGTTTAGGCAGCGCGATTTTTGTACAGATTTTCGTGAAAATCTCAGCGGAAAAAAATTCTAAAAATATGATACAACATGCATGTTGCAGGTGAAGGTTTTGCCAATACTGATACAGAGTTTCAACATTTTTAGATGATTAGAGATTATTTCCGGACGAGTGAAAGGTGCAAAAGAATAATAATCATATGATCATTTCAGAATACTCAACTTTGAATGGCTGTAAGTCACTGAAAAAAAATGAAAAATCTGCAAAAAATACATGAGTTTCGTTGATCCTTTCTATGCCTAGTAGTGATATTTAGAGTCAGAAATAATTATTTGTTGATAAGTTATTGACAAAAGAGTGGGGAGGTGTCATCTCCGGAACTAGTGATGGGATATCGAAAAAAAAATCGAGATTTTAAATATCGATATATCGGAAACTAAATATCGAAAGAATCGATATATCGGATAAAAAATATCGATATTATCGATATTTTCGATATTTTTTATTTTAAATAAATAATCAATTATAATGAGTATGAACACATTATTATTAAAGACATTTTATTGAAGCAACAAAGTAGTTTCATATAATTTTTGTATGTTGATTCTTCTCTTCCAACCTGCAACAGAAAGTAAGTTTGTAGAAAAACAAAAATATCTTTTTCTATAACCTTGTACCACAAAATTTTGTTTGAACAATAAAGGACTTAAAATTAATATGCGTTGCTATGTGTTGCATTGTAATTTAGCCCAAGAACTGAAAAAAACATAGGACAGAAAGTGATTTTTCACGAAAATAGGGTAATAATGCAGGGCAAAATTCTTTCAAATAAAATTAATGTAAATACGATATTGAATGCGATATGAAACACTTTAAAGTCGTAAGATTTTAAGTCGAAATATATATTTCATTTTCAACAAAATACATGAATTTCTGACGAAAAATAGAATAGTGAAATTTTCAGATAAAAAATAAATTTTAAACAACACAAATAGTATATTGTGCTACAAGTTGAAAAAGCGAGATATTTAAAAGGAGTGTGAAGTTAGCTACCCGAGCGGAGCGAGGGTGGCTATCACACGAGTTTTAAATCGTCGCTTTTTCAATGTGTGGGACACGATACTTTTTCTATAATTTGTTAAAAACTGCTAGTTTTTGTTTACCTTTTTTTTTGTGTAAGAAGAAGGCGATTTTTTGTCGATTGACGCAACAATGACAATGGCAACCATCAAAACCATGGCAATAATATGGCAGTAATAATAAGCTGGTTCTCACAATTGAATAGTTGGCCCATAAAGTTGAGGGCTTCAAAATTTCCGATTTTTCGTGAAAAAACCAAGCACAGTATTTTCGGAGAAACTGACGGTGTTTTTTTGCTTTTGCCAAGTGACAAAAGTACATACAAAATACACAACTCGAGACTTTTCAGGAAATTGATTTTAGGTTAGGGACGAGAGTCGGAAAATAGAATGAAGTTGGCTGCGCACGGTGCACGAGTACACCCGAGGCAGCACGAACCCACCCGAAATAACATTTACTTTTTTCACTGTGTCTCACTTTTATCACTGACCATTTACTTTTTCCACTGCATCTGTCCACTTTTGTCACTGTTGCCCGGAAAGGTCGGGACTGCGCATGCGCCACGTCATCGACCAAAAATCGGCCACTTTTTATACCAAAAACAGATGGAAAAACTGGCACTTTTTCGCGAATTGTAGAAAAAGCAAATTTTTAACATAAAAGGTAAATTTTCAACCAAAAAGATGAATTTTCTAGCAAAAAGATCAATGTTCCAGCAAAAAACACATATTTTCAACAAAGTACATCAATTTTCAACAAAGTTGTTGAATTTTAAAACCAAAAGAAAGAATTATCTACAATAAAGTTGAATTTTCATCCCGAAAATATTATTTTTAATAAAAAAGTTCATTTTCCACCAAAAAGTAAAATTCTCATGAAAATAGTTTAATTTTTAACCAAATAGTTAAATTTAAATTAAACATATGATTTTTTAACAAAGCAGTCGATTTTCAACAGAACCATATCATTTTAATTAATTTGTATCAAAATACATGAATTTTCAACTAAAAAAATCAAGTTTCAACAAAAAATGGAATATTTAGATTGTAAGTTAAAAAAATTTATTCTCAACCAGAAAAATGAGAATTTTTAACAAAATACATGAATTTTCAACCAGAAAAGAACAATTGTTAATAAAAAATATGAATTATTAACCAAACATGGAATAGTTACAATATTAGTTTAAAAAATTATTTTTTGACAAAAAAAAAAAGAATTCTCAACAAAATAGTTACATTTTCAAGTAAAGAGATGAATTTTCAACTAAAATGATGAATCTTTAGAAAAATCAATTTTCAGTAAAATATTTCAACCCAAAAGATGATTTTTTAACTCAGTCCTGAGACTTATATTATTTAGAAATATTCGCATTATACAGATTAGAAAGTATACAAAGGTAAATAATGAATGAAAAATATGTCTACTTACTTTTTCTTGTATTCAGTTTTTGTTTGGGTTTTCACTCACTATTGAACTAAAAAGCACATTCTGACAAGTAACGTAATAGTGATGAGATATCGATATCGAAATTATGGCAAAATATCGATATTGACTTTGATATATCGGTTTCTAAATATCGATATGAAATATCGATATATCGGACTCTGAATATCGATATTTTCGATATTTCGATATCGATATCCCATCACTATCCGGAACTAAGGAACGTGCAGAGATGATTCTTGAAGCAAATTACACATTTTTGGCTTCTGATAAAATTGTACGTATTGTCAGTGAGCAAAAAGTTGCACTTGAATGTTTAAAAAATTATTTTCCTCTTGGAAAAATACAAAAGGCTTTATAATAATCGAGGCAACCGTATCTCTTTTTTTTGCATCAGGGCTTAGGGACTGTGTAACTGCGTGAGTGTGAGAAAAGGTCGTGTTGCACGTGTAACAGTACTAGCAAGGTCACTAACAGTAGCAAGGTCACATGCTGAGAGTGCGGTAGCCTTGATTATCGTTAAGCCTTTTGTATTTTTCCAAGAAGAAAATAATTTTTCAAACTTTCAAGTGCAACTTTTTGCTCATAGGTAATACGCACAACATTGTCAGAAGCCAAAAATGTGTAATTTGCTTCAAGAATCATCTCTGTACGTTCCTTAGTTCCGGAGATGACACCTCCCCACTCTTTTGTCAATAACTTATCAACAAATAATTATTTCTGACTCTAAATATCACCACTAGGCACAGAAAGGATCAACGAAACCCATATATTTTTCGCAGATTTTTCATAATTTTTTTCAGTGACTTACAGCTATTCAAAGTTGAGTATTCTGAAATGATCATATGATTATTATGCTTTTTCACCTTTCACTCGCACGGAAATAAACGCTAATTACCTGAAAATTTTGAAACTATGTATCAGTATTGGCAAAACCTTCACCTACAACATGCATGTTGTCTCATATTTTTAGAATTTTTTTTCTGCTGAGATTTTCACGAAAATCTGTACAAAAATCGCGGTGCCTAAACTTTTTGGACGGACAGTCGTCTAGGAGCCTAGGCCCTAGGCCTAAGCGAATGTTCGCTACTCGCGCTATCGATCACTTGCTGAGCTTCCAACACGAGCACCAAGGCGAGTAGAGTGCAACTGACGTTTGGGACGGGCATCCATACATTCGCCGAGTAACTCGGCGAACATTTTTGGTAGTTAAGTACGTACTACTATTTATAAATTGATGAATTATTTATTCAGAAGTAATAAAACTAATCAATAAATTATTTATAAACAATAACAAATCAGAACGATTCATTTAATTTTTCATTACTTTTGCATAATGTAATGAAACCTTAACTTTGTACGAAAGTAACGGAAAATTGTATTTTAATATTATTTATGCATAAATAAGTAAGCTAAAGAATAAATATATATGTTAAATATGCGTCATATATGCTAGATTTTTATTATATGTTCAATATATTAAATATTGAATAATAACATTGCGAAAAAACCAGTTCGCACCAGTGTACCTTTTACGTGTGCTGGGTTGGAGTGTACCGTTAGAGGGTTGAATAATAAAATTCATTTAGAAGACTTAGAAAATTAATTTTTTATTTTGTATTAATTTTTTTTCCTCCTGCAAATTATAATTTGCCTAAGTTCTTTTTCTTTCTTGACTGAACAATCTTTTTTGATCAAAAATTAAATAAGTTTTTGAAAATTCGTCTTTTTGGTTTGAAAATACATCTCTTTTGGTAGAAATTCCTTCTTTCTTTATTAAAATTACAACATTCTTTGTTGAGAATTCATATTTTTTGGCTGAAAATTCAACTGTTTGGTTGAAGATTAACTTTTTTGTTAAAAATTCATATTTTTGGGTTAAGAATTCAAACTATTTTGTAGAAAATTCGTCTCTTTTTGTAAATATTTATTCTTTAATCTTGACAATGTACGCACTACGCATGTTTTGATACCTGTGCTCGAGTATGCTCGCTACTCGGCGAACATTTGGGGAACAAGGACTCGGCAAAAGGCGAATATTCGGCACTCGGCAAGTAACGAATGTGTGGATCGGGCTTTAGTGCTCGCGCTGGAAGCTCAGCAAGTTTTGGATAGCACGAGTACCGAACTTTCACTCGGCACTCGCCGAGTAGCGAATGTGTGGATAAGGTTCTAACAAATTTCAGAAACCTCTTGTGTCAGTCTATTTGAAAAAAATTTGTTTGCCTTCAACAGCAATTGGCTCTACACCGAAGGAAAAAATATGTCGACGCCTTCCTTTAAAACAACTGCGCGGCCGATATCGTTCTCTCGTGCAACAGAGTATAGCCACCTTGTACTGGCTTCCCCTATGGCCTATGCAGATGCAGATAGAATCAATGAAGATGTATTTATTTTCAGTTCGAGCACTTCACAATTCAAAACGTTTTAAATATAAGATCCTTACAATTAAGCAGTTAAAATAAAGTTAAAATTAGACATTTTTAATACTGGAAGTTTTCGAAATTTAATTTACAAATGCAATATTAAAAACTAAACTGTTATTTATATGCACAAAATCTTGAGAACTTGAAAATTTGCACATTTGGACGTTACAAATGAAATATTTTTAAATAGGAAGGACAATCAATTCAAAATTGTTAAACCGGCCGTACACGGGAAAAATTTGTCCTTAAGAAAGTCACGAACTAGTAGCTAGGTCTCGGATATGAGAAAAATTCATCGGAAATTGATGTCTTTTCGTAAATAATCTGCGAATTTTGAGAAAGAATTCACGAACTCGATGTGAAAATTCTAAAACATTTTATCACTTTTTTTCGTGAATAATTACGAAAATATTACGAGTGATTGGGAAAAGATTCTCGGAGCACTCACTAGCTTGCCCGACAAATCTGGGAACTGGGATGTAGCTTCGCCTGCACGTGGCTCGCACACATCAAATAAATAATAATAATGCTTAAAACGTGAAATTATTATTTTTTTAAATACCTATAATACCCATTGGATGGAAAAACAACCCAACTCGTTTTGCTTATTTTCGATTATTTAAATAATTTTTTTTTTCATTTTTTTTCTTTACAGGATTTCACTTTTAGTTTGTAATACTTTATGTATATGAAAGGATTTATTGGGATTGGGAAAAGATTCTCGGAACACTCACTAGCTTGCCCGACAAATCTGGGAACTGGGATGTAGGTTCGCCTGCACGTAGCTCGCAAACACGCTCGCCCAAATGCGCGGCGCGTATGTGCGCGCGTACGTGTGGTTCGATTTCGTCTAATGAGTGGCTAGAAGTTTTATACAACCTATATTGTTTGCCTCGATGGCTGAGCGTGTTTACGCACTATGGTTCATGTTTAGAAACTGGTGAGTCAGCAGTCTTCGATAGTTCAAATCCTCTGAGTTGCGGATTTACAAATTAATATAAATTAAATTGCACAAATAAAATGTTTCCTTTTTATATTTAACTCTGAAATTTTCGAAGGAAATTCGAAGTGTTCGTAAAAACCTTCGAAATTTATCCATACATTTCTCATACAAATAAGGATTTAATGTTTCATTTTTTTTAACTCGTATCCGAGACCTAGCTACAAGTTCGTAACTTTTTTACGGGTAAATTTTTTCCGTGTATTCAGATATTTCTAAATATGTTAAAGGATAACTAATAAAATTTCATATTTGAAAATGTATGTTATGCCATCCCTGCAGTGTGTTCCTTTCATTCACTCTACTATAATAGTATCGGAATATAAAATAATTTTTAATTTTCCATTTTTCTACATTTTATTTTTTGAACTCATTTAATGTAGGTATTGCATTTTTCTCATTTTATTTGCCAAAATTTTAACTAAAACACATTAACAGTCTTTTCTGTCTTGCAAATAAAATTGCGAAAATAGTTTACATTTTAAAGAAAAATAATTATGATATAGCTCTCTAAATCTGAAACAATGAAAACTCGGTTACTAATTTACTTTGATGAAAATTTCTACTAATAGTGGTATTTTATTATTTCTTTCAGTATAGTTTTCAACGTTTCACTACAGTTGCAGTTAAAAAATTACTAATATAATGAGTAAAAATTGTTACTTAAATTTGTTACCGAGTTTTCACTTATTCAGTTTTAGGGAGCGGATATTTCAGATATCCTTTTAACTTATCAATACGAAGTGTTTCGTCCTCCCGAAATTCGGAATGAGTAGTCGAATATTTTCCATAAACTTAACTAGTCCAGAAAATTCGGGACGACTAGTCCATCCTCTTTTCCAACTTCCCGAATTATTCGGGACGACTAGACGCAGCCTTATGGAAATCATTGGGTTATTTATTATAGTTTTTTCTTTGTTTACTCAAATTATTTTTGAATCAAATTTCTATGTTACATATTACGACAGGTTACGATCAGGCAACTCATTTTGTAGTACTTATTATATTGCATAATATACTACTTTCGATTTTTAGACTTAAAATTTACTTTTTTTTTTACAGTAATATAAACATATTAAATTTATTATTGTACTGAAAAATAATGTTACTATCAATAAATTAATTCTTTTCGCACCCAAAGAATTTTTGAAACATTTCAAAATAACGGGAGTTATGCCATGTTAAATGTTGGCATCACATTTGTTTGAATTATCAATATTTCTGAAACTGCCAAACAAATTTTAATGAAATTTGGATATATGATAGACAAAAGTATCTGCCCTAATACCATAGCACAGAAAAAAATCTTGTTCAAAAATTTCACCAAAACAAAAACCAAAAAATTTTTGGATTTATTTTTTTGTCAATATCGCACAATTTTCTTTTTTTGTAGTTAGAATATACACATTTCTCATAATCTCACCTTTCATTTAAAAGAAGATGCGTAGTAGAACATGTTTCGCAGATGTTTGATTATGTTGTGCAAGTGTAAGAGGAGCATTTGTTTGTGTGCCGGTGGTACTTCTCATATTAGCAGAAAAAAGGCTACGTTTTGCGAAACTCTGGTTTTGTTTCACTATGGTGGCTTGCCCGCAGTGCGCAAGAACATCGGTCACAAAAAAGTACTTTTCCCAACACCGTGGACAAAATGCGATTTTACCCACTCCTTGATATGTCAAAACTCGCTTTTCTCCACGTTTTTAGGAAAAATATAGTCCTCAGCTGGTGCAGAAGAGCTTTTTTAACTCATTTGATTGCAACACTCGCTCTCGGCTCGCGTTGCAAACTTCACATTCGTTAAAAAGGTCCTCCTGCACTCGTTGAGAAATATACTATTACCGCACGGTTCCACAATTTCCTAATTTCTGTACGCTACATGCCTTGAAAATCGAACATTCCATGCATGTGTGACAAAAAATTATTTAAAGTAGAATTATTCGGGTACCTATAAATTGTTCAGCAAGAATCCGGTACGGATAAATTTCGAAGTTTTTTATGAACAGTTCAAATTTTCTAAGAACAGATCCTGAAAATTTCAGTCTGAAATATAAAGAGGAAAAATTGTATTTGTGCGATTTAATTTATATTAATTTATAACTTCGCAATTCAGAAAATTCGAACCCTCAAAACTGTTGACTCACCAGTTTCTAAACATAAACCAGGAGTGCGTAAACACGCGAAGCCACCGAGGCCAAACAAAATAGGTATTATAAAATTTCTAGCCACTCATCCGACGAGCTCGAAGCACACATACAGCTGCACACACGCACCGCGCGTTTGGGCGAGCGTGTGTGCGGGCCGCGTACAGGCGAACCTACTTTCCAGTTCCCTGATTTGTCAGGCAAGCTCGTGAGTGCTCTGAGAATCTTTTCCCAATCACTCGTAATATTTTTGTAATTATTCACTTTAAAAAAACCATGAACTGTTTTACAATTTTCACATCGAGTTCGTCAATTTTTTCTCAAAGATCGCAGATTATTTACGAAAATGCATCAATATCCGATGAATTTTTCTCATATCCGAGACCTAGCTACTAGTTGATGACTTTTTTATGGATAAATATTTTCCGTTCAGGCGCAGGTCTAGACCCTTATAAATGTAAAGGTTCCGAGTTTGGAACCCTTTTAACTCGGGTCCAACCTGAATAAAAAAGTTCCGATGCCTGAAATGTGTGTAGATTATCAGCGTTGGTAATAAAAAAAATGCCACCGCATCTTGATTCTCTGCAAACAAAAACATTTCGTAAACAAAGAGTGTACTTGAATAATTTTTTTCTATAATTTAAAAGAATTAGAATCCTTTTTTTTATAAAATTAAGAATAGTGAGAAAAAAGTTGGAAATTTCTTGTTTTTGATTAGAATATACAAAAAACTATTTAGTTAAAAAGGCGGTGTCTACTTATACTGAAAAAACCCGGCTATTTAAACAGTTTTACTTGCTATTCAAGACACATCATTCAGAACAAAATGTTGATTAAAGGATTTACAACGAATTTCCTTAACCCGTGAAATGTAATACTTGTAGGAAACTGAAGGAAAATTTCCATTATGCAATGTTGACTATTTCCACTAGCACATTAACGAAAAAAAGTACTAACATTTTGATTGAAATTATAAAATTGCTCCTGCGACGTAGCCATCGAATTTAAATTATCGAATATTATTTCTTAATATCGCACACAAAGTTGAACAGATAAAATAGAAAATTTCTGGAGGTTCAAAATAACTTCACAGACCCGTCTTATCACTGCAAATACTGAATTCAAACTGTATATCTGATGAAGAATTTTGACCATTTATAAACCTGAACTCGGGGTGAAAAATTTCCTTTATCCCTTAGAAAATTTTGCTTAAGTATACTCTAAAATCTAAACAGTCTAAATGGATATAAACTCTCTCTCCATCCTACAAATTTGTGCGGAAATATACCTGTAACATTGTTTGAATCGGCGTCGACTAGAGCCCGCAGAAATTCGTCCCCTTTGGTCTGACGTCACGTCCCTTTAACAGTAAAGTTGCTTAGAGGGAGAGAGACAGTAAGTGTGACTTATACATATAATGTAGTCTTTATAACTGACATAGTTGAAACTTCTGGAAACTTAATAACTTATACCAGTGAATGTATAGAACCTGTAATGAGCCTACGTCTATAAGATAAATAAGTTTGGAGCATTACATGAGAAGTTGTCTTCATTTTATGATTTATAAATTGTTTCCATAAGAAAATAATTGAAACTAAAATTTTTATTTTTCACATAAATAAATGACGAAGAAAATAGTATAAATTTATTAAATGTAAGTAATAATAAAATGCTTAATCAAGGTTGCATTAGAGATAAACTTACCTTCAGGTAGAAAAGTAATCCTTTTGATAGTTTTTTACGCAATATTCCACTTTCTTCCTCGCATTTTTCAACACATATACAACAAAATATTCAATTTCCACTGGTTTTATAAATACTAAAATTATTGGCAAATTTGATAAATATGAACTCAAGAACTGAGTAACATGAGCGGTGATTCATGTTTGATATCACGCTCGGTTATGGAGTCTATGTCCAAAATGGAATCTATCTCCAAAAGTAAATGTTGATGCAAAAAAACATGCGGCACAGTTAATCCAAGCTACAGCGCAAGGGAACTTTTACTATGTGGAGTAGCATGAATTCTCATTACACCTTAGAGCTTAGTGCTCTTAAAACTATTCATTTTGTGCAATGGTTTATGGCAAATATTATTTTGCCTTTATATCGCAAATCGCTATCGGATACAATACATTTTTCTTCATGTAATGTAGTCTTATGTCTTTGCCTTCATCATAAATATTACTCTTCAAATATTCATTTCACCTTCCTGACATCATATTTAGTGTTACTGTACATATGGTATTATATTTTGAGCAGTCAGATAAAAAATACTTTGTAGGATAAGATCAAATACATAGATACCTCTTAAAATACCTCACGATTTTGAGCGTATAGAACTTTAAAATATTCCTAATTTTATCATTTAGAAAAATAATCATTTTCACCATGCAGAAATAGTTCTAAATCCTGTGGAATAGCACTTTTTATTAGAATTTTATGTTATTCCTACTATTCATGTAGTTCGTGTAAGACTTTTCTATGTGACCTAGTACTTTTACCTTTGATTTCAGAAACCATTTTTCTCCGTGTATAGAATAGAAAAAACGTGTAAGCCTGATTTATACTCAACAAGTGGTAGAACGATCTTCAAATTCTCTGACGTGGTTCGTGATCGCGTGCGATGTGGTGATCAGCCTTTGTACCGAAGTATGATCTTCCAATGGGAAACCTATTAGGTTACAGGCCATCGTGAGGCCGAGCTTACCCCTATTGCTCTGGATATTATGGTGAACTATAGCGGACAGAGGCCCCACGGTCTCTTGATTATAGCGATCTCACTCAATGGAATATTATAGACTCCTTTGGGCAACCGAGTGCAGGTTATGGTGTCGAGTATCCGAAATTTGAGATTCTGGTTGAGCCAATTTAGCCAGCAAGAGGAACAATGCTACGGAAAAATAATACTATACCTACCTGGCATTGTGCTGCTGAGTATGTCCTAATATTCACCGACTTTTACGGTTGAAGCGGAATATAGGTATAGATGAGCATGCCCGTGTGGAAAAATTTCGTGGCAGTCTCGAGTCATGCTAAAGCCAGTACAGTTTTTCTCAAGCCTGTCTATTCACGCAATACTAGCCTGGCGCTACACTAGCGCTGTCTAGTTTTGCTACGTGTTTGATTTCAAACTTTCTGCTGTCTAGTCCCAGTCTTGGCGCTATCTAGAAATTCGTTACGAATTTGAACATATAAAGACTGTCCAGATTTTAGCTTGTTTCTAGACAGAATTGCAGTTTGGACTTGGACAAAAATTACAGAAGTGAATTCAGACAATAATAATTTTTGAATAAAGGATTTAGGAAATTAGAATACATAATTGCATAAATATATGCATAAATAATATATCGCATGAATACATATTTAAGATAATAAAGAGTAATTATCAGTGTTTTGCCGCACATCATGCGCAGGAATTTCATGTTAATCGCGTTAATTTTACTCTTATCCTTTTCTTTGTAGGTCCAGTTCTCGCTTTTAGCTTTACTGGATATATTTTTACTTCTGATAGTGGGCCATGCTCTACCGATAACCTTCTTACCTTCTTACGTAAATAAATTACCGAGATATACGTACTTATCAACTTGTTCTATCCTCTTATTGTCTACGGCAATGTTGCATACTGTTTCCTCACCATTTCCTTGAAATATCATACTTTCTGTTTTATTTACGTCAATTTCGAGGCCCATATTCTTCATGCTGGTATTCAGTTTGCTCAACATTCTTTGCAAGTCTTCGATTGACTCTGCCATAACAATCTTATAATTTGCGAACGCTAACCCACGTACCCTTACTGTCCCGAGATCCACACCTTCTTCGTCGAAGAGGGTAATTCTTAGACACTTGTCCATGAATATAATAATAGCCATGATGACATAACGCATCCTTGCCTACCTTGCATAATATAGAACTAGTCACTCAGTTTCCCATTACCCTTACACTCGCTTTGCTACCAGCATACGTATTGTTTTATTGCTTGTAGGAGCCATCCATTGACTCGGTACACTGTAAGAAAAATAATTGTAAATTTTCCATACATGTACTGGAAGTTTTTAACCCATACAAGGA
>CAKNYM010033279.1:0-14476 GCA_932195095.1 Andricus curvator
TATTTTCATTGTGAAAAATAACATTGAAAAGAAAGATTTTAATTGTTGGAATAATGACGCAAGATCGAATTAAATGCTGAATGTTAAATTTTTTGCCTAAATAAAATCTAGAAATTTTCTCTAATCAGTTTTTGATGAGGCTCGTAATTTGCGTTTTAATGGCAACAAATTACATTAAAAACCACAAATTTGAATTTATGAAAAAGCGACACAAGCTAGGTACAGTGAAATTCTTAACGGCAAACACTTTCACGCAAAACAGAAGTCCCGGGCGCAATCACCAAATTACAGATCTTAAAGGTTCGATCTGTAATTGTAAACGGTTTATGCACAAACGCGGCGGAAGAACAAAGACTGAGCGCAAAGCGCGAGACCTAAAAGAAGCGCACCCATGCAGCGTGCAGATTTAAAAAAATAATTTTATTATTAATAATTTATATTGTATTACAGTACGTCACAAAAAAATATAAAATTCATATTTATTTGACTTTTATGGCATTTATTTATGTATTTTTTGGCACTGATTCAGAAATTTTACATTATTTATTTCGTAATAGCAATATTTTCGGAGATGTTCAAAATTCAATGTTCAGTGTCACATAAAAAACAAAAAACCATGTTGCGTAAACATCAGGTCATTTTCGCTTTTTAAACCTGTTTTTATGAAAAACGCGAGAAGATAGAACATTTTCGCCTTCAGATACGTATTCTAAAGAAAAAATACTGGAATGTCCAATCAATTATTGATAAAAAAAATCTTTTCACTCCATGAGTGCTCCATGAGTTCTCTCTTTTTTAGATTTCTTTCATGATAATGGATTATGAAACCGTCCAATTGAATAATCCTCATGTGCGATTCTATGTTTTCAAAGGACTGCGTGATATCTGAAACTTATATGGAAATGATATCACGTTTATTATTATTTCATGGCAACTATACGTACTTCAAGTTTTCAACATTCAAATGACCGAAATATTATATCACTAATAGTTGTCGAGTTTCACATGCTGAGTTGTGGCTTTAGCTGAAGTTAGCATTAATACAGGTTTTTAACTAAAATTACCAGGCACAAAATTTAGTTTTTGCGGCATACACGGACAAAAATGGATGTTTAAATGTAGATGTTCAAAGGGTAAGATTGTTCCGCCTAACATGCAGATATTCATGCCAAACATCTACTATCTTTTTGAGATGTTAGGCGTAAAAATATTTTTATGTTAAACTGGAACATATTCAGATGTTAAAATCATCTGAACGCATGCGCATTGCGCATTCGAATTTCACGACTATATTTGACGGCTATATAATTTCGATATTACAATTATGGAATATTACAATTTTTGAACATCTTCAAAGAATCAAAATTAGCTATCCTTAATTAAAGTTGTATAACAGGACGGAACAATGTTCTTAAGTTTGAGGTTATATTGACTCGAACACCTTTGAACATTTGACACGTGATTTGACAAAATGTTTGTGAATTTATAATAAAATATGAGTTTAAGTAACCTCAAATAGATAGAATTTTAAATGCAGATTACATATTATTGGTTCTCAGCTTACTTACCCCGTTTTTATTTTTTATTTTGAATTAAAAATATTAAACATAACCTCAGCTAGACTGAATGTATTATCTGATCGGCATTTCATACCCTGTATCTGTTTTTCGTTCATGTACGAAAATTCAAGTTTAGTATTAAATTCACAAATAAGTTATCAATTAATTCCTTAAATGCTCAGAAATAAGTAAATTCCTCAAATATTTACAGCCGTGAGTTGCCATAACCATACATGTAATATTTCGGATATTTCAGGTTGAACATTTTGGATGTTTCAGAGTAACATCTCAGTTTTTAATATCTACAGATCCTAACTTTGAACATCTAGATTGCTGTCCTATAGTTAAACATAAAGATGTTAACCCTGAAGATCTAGATGTTACGTTTAAACATCCATTTTTCTCCGTGTATATGAGCACTAAATAAGCACTGAATTCCTGCGCCAAGTACAATGTGATTCCACTTATAGTTGCCGAGTGTAACATACAAGAGTCATCTGAATCCAGCATGTCTACACGTTTTTGTTAAAAAAAAAAGTGCCCGGATTTTGTGCATAGCACGAATAGAGGAGCACTTAACATAGCATGACTACATATTTTTCACCAAAATTACCGGGCACAAAATTTTTTTCTGCAGCATAAATTAGCACAAAATAAGCACTCACTTATAACATAGCGCCCATATCGATATGACAATGTTGTGATTCCAACTTCCAACCTAATTTTTTTAATTGTAATTTCAATATTGTTGTCGGTACCCGTTTGAAAAAATTTGGTGGCGCTGAATTGTTTCTGTCTAGTCCGCCTTGAGTCCACACTGGCGCGCCACAGCCTGACTGTCCAGTGACTAGACTGGGATGTAACGCTCGGATCGACTAGTTTCTAGACAGATCGGCTATTTTGATAAAAAAAAAGAACAATTAAATAATACAATTATTTTTTATACGATAAAAGTCCAATATATAGATTTTCCAGTTGATTGAAAATATAAAAAAGTTTTTGTAAAAAAAAAAAAAGAAGAAATGAGTTTCCGCAAATCTCTTGTACATACGCCGGATGTCGAACTTCTGATGTAACTTCCTATTATATTGTTGTAACTTTGTCCCGTCGCCTTAATACCTCGGCCATCTAAAAGTTATATTTTCTTCCATTCTGTCGGATATGCAATTCAATTCATTACATCCCAATATTAATTCAATAAAACATGTACAATTTTTAAACATTCAAAGTGCTTGATGTGTGAATAAATCATTGAGAATAATAGCGTTTCTATGATTTGACTTGCGATTAGACTATGAAATGATGATTGTTTATTATTTCAAATAATTAATACGTTAGGCTTAATTATCCTTTACGCAATAAATAAATAATTACAATAAATTAAATGAGTCATTTATAATAATATTTGATTTTTTGGAATATCGTCAATATTATACATAGCATTATACATATTATAATTATTATAAATTTAATAAAAATTTATTAAAACTCTGCTATACCTATGATTCAATTAAAAGAAAATGTTTTTGAACATTCTTAAAAAAATCGTTTTTAAAAATACAGTTCTTGTATTAAGATTTCGATCACCTTCCACAATTATTGCTTACTATCTTAAATATGTAAAAGTGTACAATTAATTATTGCTGGAGCATCTGTGCAATTGCGTATTGTAATTTCTTCAATCTTTTATTCAAAAATGATTATTTTCTGAATTCACCTCTGTAATTTTTGCTTGAGTCCAAACCGTGATTCTATCTAGAAACTAGCTGAAATCGGAACAATCTTTATATATTCAAATTCGTAACGAACTCCTAGATAGCGCCAAGACTAGGACTAGACAGCAAAAAGGTTTAAATCCAGCACCCAGCAAAACTAGACAGCGCCAGTGTAGCGCCAGGCTAGTTTTGCGTGAATAGACAGGCTTGAGAAAAACTGTACTGGCTTCAGCATGATTCAAGACTGCCACGAAATTTTCCCAAAAGGGTCGTGCAAAGTTTTGCAAATTTAATATTTCTAAGATTTTGACATTTCCAACATTTGCTACCCAAAAACGCAACATTTTCTGTTGTCGCAGGAATTTTATGAGTCAAATTGCCAAGTTGTAAATAAATTCCAAATATAATATGACGTTGGTAATAAGTTATTTATCACTCAGTGCGATTTGCAAAATGTTTGTAATTTTTCGCTAGATTACAAAAGTAACTAATTTGTTTAATTGCAACTTTAATATTTTTGCCGGCCAAACAACGTTTTTTAAATTTGATAATTTTTAGATCACGACACTCCTAACATTTTCTACCCAAAAACGCAATCTTCGCAATTTTCGCTGAAATTCTAGGAGTCGAATTGCAAAAAATGTAACAATTATATTAAAAACGATAATTTGCGTTATGTATTTAGTTTTGCAAATCATACAATAGTTTCTTTTCAATGGAAAAAAGAAGAAACACCATTGTGAATAACCTTCGGTATTTTCGCTCAGGAGTGATTAACAAAATGTTAATTTGTTTATAATTAACAATGTTGCCGCATCAAGAACGTTTTGAAAATTTAATACAGGATAGAGACTTGAGTATATATTTACTCACTCAAGTTTGCAAAATGTTTTGAATTTTCGTGGAGAAATGGGGGGAAAACTTTGCAAATTAATTTTTTGAAACAAAATGGCGACCCGACCACGTTAAACATATAAAAACACAAATGTACCATTTTTTTTGAAGAACTTCGGAATTTTTGTAAATTGACTCAATTTTTATGTCTAATTCCACTGGCCTGAAGCCTCAGGAGTCAAAATTGGTAAAACAGCCAATGTTTAAAATGTTGTGTTTGGTATTTAGTGAAATTATCTTTAGAAGATTTGGTTTAAAGATTTTTTCGAGCATGTATGGACTTTTTAAATATAGAAATGCACTAGAAAGAAATCCACAAGATCTAGGAGTCGAAATGAGATTCACAGTCATTTTTAAAATTTTGGAATTTGTTATTCGACATGATACATTTTTTCACTTGTGATTTTAGAATTTTTTTTCTATGTTTGGAGTTTTTTAAATTAGTAATACACTAGAAAAAAATGCGCTAGACTCAGAAGTCGAAATTACAATTACAGTGGTCTTCATAAATTTGGAATTTGTTATTTAATAGAATTATCAACTTCACTTGTGATTTTATAATTTTCTTGAGCATGTCAGGAATTTGTAAGCATAGAAATACTCCAGAAAAAAATCGACAAGGCCCAGGAATAAAAAAAAAAAAATAAACAATTACTTTTATTCTAATTTCGACTAGTGGGTATTGTGAATTTACATTTCAAAACCCTTACACGTGTTCAGAAGAATGTTTGATCCACAAGTTATAAAGATTATTTCATTAAATACCAAAATCAACATTTTGAAAAGTAAATGGAAATTTTTTTTCAGAAAAATGATTGATTTGAATCTCCAAAAAATTGAGAAGATTTTTCTGAAATTTAGGTATGCAAAGAAATATAAACCTCAAGAAAAGTCTAAAACTCTGCAAATAAGAAAATTTTTTAACCTTTTTTTCGAGCATAGGTAACCAAGCTGCACGTGGATCAATTTCAAATTAATTATACTTTTTTAGAACCCTAATACGCTAATTTTACGCATTGTAGCGATATCAAATTCCAAAAGTATTTATTTTGGACCCACTCTACTGCTAAATTGGAGAAGAATTTTATTATTTACCGAGCTTACCGTAAAAAGTAGTAAATAGAAATTAATAGGTTCGGATATATGACGAATCTCACAAATCCCTGTAGACTGAACAATAACGCCAACAATAACGCGAATAGCAAATGGTTGTGAGGCTTACCATTCGAAATTGAATGTTATGTTTAGAAGTGCCAACGCAAACATTTATAATTTGGTCGAAGCTTTACTAGAAGTCCAAACGAGTGCCTACATAAAAATGAAAAGCAAGGGAAAAAGAGAAAAGAAAATATAGAAAAAGAGCAATCTCTTATTGATGAGATGTTAATTTTCGAAGTAGGTTTCATAACTAGATTAGAGTTTGTTCGTAAAGTTTCTCGCAAATTTTTACCCTTATAGATATAGTTTTAATTTGACGACTATTTTTAATATTTAATAGGATTGTAGTTGTATAAAATAAAGTGAAATAAATATTGTAGAAGCGTAAGGGAAATATGTTGCTAATCTTATAATTTATTTCACTTGAGTTGAGTTATATTCATAATATATTATTATCAATTATTATTTTATTATTATTATATGTATATATATATTATTTTTATATATATTATATTTTAATATATATATAGGTATATATTATTTGTTTATTATTAATTATTATTAATATTCATAGTATAATAATATAATAAGAATAATAGTTATTGACAGTACATATTTCCCAAAAAATTTTAAACACGCCAGTATCAAGTATAAGTAGATACGTATGAAATGCTGCCAGTCCTAAGCCTGGAAAAAGTGTGAAGGGAAATTTCGGGGGGAAAAGGGGTCGAAGGGAATGAAGGAAGCCTCAAGTGGAGAGGGAAAGAAGAATCGGAGGGGAAAGGTCCCTGGCACTGATCCGAGCCCGCAACTTCAGAAATGCCCCCTGTGGATTTTGACCATAGACCGCAACTCGTGTGCAGCGAATATTCTAATTTGAAAATATTTTATTTCGAATGTTCTCTTCAAAATGTTTAGCCAATAAGTGTTACAAATTAAAATAGTGCAATTCTGAAGGATCTGTTGTCGAAAAGAAAATCGAAAATGTCTTATAACCCAAAGCCTAAGATGGAAATAAAGAATAGATGAATTTGAAGTATTATGAATAAATTTGTGTTATATTAGCCGTTGGTACTATTTATATATTTATATACCGAAAACTTTGGAGATGTTATTTGAGGCAATCAGCGAAAACTTTTCAAAAATATTTCAAGAGGGAACGTGCATTTTTTATGAACTGGCTGTAAATGCCTGGATTTTTATTTCATAACATTGAAAAAATTCCAAAATACGTTAATAAATTTCTTCAAATATCAAGGTATCAACAATTTTCCGAAACAATAATTCATCATTCCTGATTAGAAGCATTTGGAATTAAAAAAAGGTATATATTAAACTATTCTAAATTAAATACGTTCCAAATCAAACAATTTTAGATGACCTAGGTGAAATTTGGACAAAAGCACAATATTTCTAATGTAATAGAAAAGAATTTAACTTGTATCACTTCTTAATAAGAGCGTTTAGAGTTTAATAACTTTGAATTGGGAAATTTTTCATCAGATGCTCTAAAAATAGTAAAATTTTGAAAGAAAGTTTTCAAAATTGGACAGTTTCATTAGAAAGGAGTTTTTGTCGTATCAGTACTACTTCAAAGCGTTCATAATTGAAAAATCTATTTTTAAAGTTGGATCATGTTAAATTCAACTAAAATCGAGTTGTGTTATTTATCATTCGAAGCGTTCGAATAATAATAATTAAAAATTTTAAACTTTGGAATTTCAACAATCCAAAATTGAAACTGATTATAATTCTACAATTAAAAACTGATAAACTGAATTGAATCGTTCAAAGTCAAAGCTTCTGAAATTTCAGAATTTCAAATTGTTAGTATAAGCTGAAAAAATTTTCAATTATATAGACCTTTACAATTGAATTATTCTTAAAAAATGTAAGAAATGAAGAAATTTTGAGTACGCAACAATAAAAATAAAAACATTTCTAATACGGAGCGTTGAAAATTGAGCAAATCTCAAATCATTTAGAACTGATTCAATTTTCAATTACTTAGAATTGCGATATTATAACGTTTTTATACTCTTCACCTTTAAATTTTAAATTGTTTCAAGTACATTAAAATCGTCTCAAAATTAATATTCTGCAAATTGTCAACTATACCTTTATAAATTCCAACAATTCAATTTCAATTGCAAAATTAATACTGTTGAAAGAGAAAGATGGAAAATTCAGCGTTCAACATGAGAATTGGAAACTCTAAAATTTTAACCAGTCAGAATTCAAACAATTTATTCAATTACCAAGGTCTCAATTCCATATCAAACAATTTGCATCTGTTTTGATTCTAAGTAACATATAATTTCTAACTTTTTAAATATAAATCGTTTAGCTTTCAACACTTCATTCAGAATCATTATTCATTCTTTGAATCTTCCAATCAAATATATTTGAAATGATTCATTCGTGAAAATGTTCAACTAAAAGTTTAAATATTATTACGTTGGATATTTTTAAATATAATGCAAAAGAAGATCGCTATGCTTCCAATTTTTTAAATTGCACCATTTAAATTGGAAAAAAGCAGAAAATATTTGTATTTAACATTGAAACCAAACAACTCAGCAAATTTTGCAATTTTAAATGATTTGATAGTGTAACTAAATTACCATTTTCAATATGTATGTAATATTGTATCATTATTTTAGTTGGCTGAATTAATTTCCAGACGGGCAGGCTGTGCATGCTCAAGGCATAGAATCATTTTTGCAAGAAATATGTTTTTTTTTTTTAAAGGATTTTAGACGACACGTATTTCACAAATTTAAAGAAAATTTCATTCTAAAGATGGGAGTATTTGAACTTTCAAAACCTGTGATGCCCTTTATCAAGAATTTATCGAGAGGAAAAAATCGATATGTGCAGTATCTAAAACAACAGAGAAATTTTACATGTTCTTTTCTACTCTGATAGATCTTTTCATTCTAGTTTGAAAACTATATTAATATCATATATATTAATGTCAGATAGTTGCGCTTTTTTCCTGAAATTTTTAACTTTTTGGCACCCTTCACTTAGTGATGTGATAATCAATGCAAGTTAATGAAAATAGTTGTTTAAACAATTTACTATTTTTAAAAACTATCTCCTCTCAGATAAGTGTTAGAAAGTTCCGGTTTTTTTCTGAAATGGTTGACTTTGCTTTGCCTTGTTAGTTATGAACGAATACTATATAAACATGAGAGAAAAACATATTTTGAACAATCTTTTTTTTTCGTGAGTATATTTTGCTGGGGGGGGGGGGTCTGATATCAAAATATGTTCAATTACAAATTTTTCTTCTACGCTCTGCAATGAACTTTTGGTTATAATTGAACACAAAATTGTTACAAGTCATATGCAGACCTAGTCCTCCCACCTACTCTATTTCATTCCTTGTTTGTGTCTCTTGTGTAAGATAGCTTTTTTGTTAATAATTTTTTTAAACATTGCGAAAAGAGCAAAAATAATTCACTTAAAAAAGTAGAATATCATTTCAAAAATTATTTTTGTTGAGGTTCACTTGTTATTTGTTCATCACTGAAAAGTCAAAGCAAAAACAAGATTACAAAAAAAAACTTTCTAGCATTACTGTTAGCACTTATCTGAGTGCAGATAGTTATAAACAATTAAAAATTATTTGAAAAATTATGTTCGTTGAACTGCCTTTAATTGAAAATTGAACACAAAATGAAATATTAAAAACAAAATAGAATTGTCTAGCATTGTTTAAAAACCCCAAAAAATCATGATTAGCGCTAAAAACTCGCAAAACCCATTTTTTCACGTATGGGTTTTTTTGGGACCCTATAAAACAGACTTAGGTGGGTGATATTTGATAATGAATATATTTGACTTGTATTCTATGGCTATTTGTGAAGAGAAGTATTGAGTTTCAACTCCATTCAGCTAATATTGACGATTCTAAATAAAATGTACAAAAACGTCTCTTTTCCTGATGGGAAATACGTACTAAACTTCAAGGGCTTGCGACACCTCTGAATATCATTTTTTTTAAACCGAAAAAATGTATTTTTTGTGTGTATTGAAACAAATTTCCGGTAACAAATTTAGACCAACCTCAATTGTATATTGTCTCCGACGAGACGCATTTTCTCCCAGGAAGGATCCCCCCCTTTCCCCTTCCAAAGCTAATATTAAAATATTTGCAACTCCAAATTTTTCTATTACGTTTTACAATAAACTTCTTGTTGTAATGTAAAACAAAACTTCCACAAGTCATTAAATGACCTAGTTCTACCACCTCACTAAGTTTAAAGTGGACAAAAAGTTAAAAATTTCAGAAGAAAACCGCAACTATCTGGCAATAATATAGATGAAGGTAGTTATAAACAACAATAATTTGTTCGTACAATTATTTTTGCTCAAGTCAAATGATTATTAGGTCACTCCAGGTGAAAAATAGACAAATAATTGCAAATTTCAGAAAAGCAGCAACTTTCTACCATGAAGCAAAGATAATATCATTAGCAATAATAATAAATTGTTCGATCAATTATTTTTGTTAAATTTGGTTGGATATCACTTTACTTTAATCAGAAATTAGAAAAAAAGTCAAAAATGTTAGAGAAAACTGCAACTTTCTAGCATTTATCTAAGAGAAGATAGCTAATAACAATAGTAATTTGTTTAAACAATTTTCTTCTGAACGAAAATGAATATTAACTCATTTCAAGTGATAAGTGGACAAAAAGTTACAAGTTTTAGAAAAAACAGCGGTTTCTAGCATTATTGAAAGAGAATATCTTTAACAATAATAACAAATATGTTAAATAATTTTTTTATCAACATAAATTATGTATCAACTCGCTCTCATTGAAAATTGGAAAAAAAGTGCAATTTAAAAAAAAACACGCGACTTCCGAAATCTATTCTAAGCGAAAATAGCTAAAAACAATAGTAAATTGTTTAAACAATTTCTTTAGGCATATAATTGTCAGTATAAATTAGTATTTAATGTATCAGTAGAAATTTGAATTTAAAAAACCGCAAGCAAATCATAATTAGCGCCAAAAACGAATTTACGAGAGATCTCTGAAGAGACATATTATAATAAATAACTGTTTAAAAAATAATTTCTTCTAAACTAATGATATTTCGAATGAGCTTAGTTCTCTGATTATGAATCAATTGTCAGATCACATAGATACCTGGGAGACATGGACGCCAGGTAAGAATTCTACCTCCCAGACGTGGCAACACCGCTTGAGGTGAGTACGTATAACGTCTAACGCGCTTCCTTATATATAGCGGAGGTCACTTCGTACATCCAGTATCACAAATATATATAAATTCCAAAATGAAAAATTGTTACCCCTCTTTTGAGAAACCTGATCAGAAGGCCCCCCTCAACGTATATATGCATATAAATTTCAAATATTTTCACGGAAAAAAGCGGAGGCGAGAACGTAGGGTGAACTACACGGAGGTGACAACGTACAGTCTATACATATATATATATATATATATATATATATATATATATATATATATGCGGGATACCGGGCGACCTCTCAGAGTATCAGCCTTATCCTTGCACGCGGGGCTCTACAAGGATGGACTAACACTTTCCCTAGCTGCTCGTGGGAACAACAATGAAACCACCAAAACACCAAAATGTTGTAGATGCGGTTCAAGACAATCGAACGCGCAGAGCACCCGACAATGGGTCGGCAAAAAATGCCGATCAGCCTAGAGTTCGGGGTGCTGAAAATAATTTAGATGGAAACACGACGACGAACCGGCGAAATGCCCACATTGAGTGGACGGATCGACTCAGGGATGACGTGCTAGACTGCTACGATGCCAGCATTATCCCTGTTCGCGGAGGCTTCATGGCGCGTATGCACACTCTGTGGTGCCAGAAACACCCAGAGCTTCAGCATGTTTCGCACCAGTCTTTGCGAAATCAAGCCGACTACCTCCGGAAAAATGAATATGTACGCGGAGCGCTTCCCCAACAGCTGCTTTATCAAGCTGCAGACGAAGATGAGGAAGCGACATTGAGACCAACCGCAGAGAGCAGGCATCTTCTGAGAGATGATCGCAATTTCATTACAAGAAGGAACTTTAACATGCAAGTTCTCCTAAGCCCCAAGATCTGGCTGAAATCGATGCCTTCCTTCGTGGAGATATCTCGCAAGAGTCCGACCTCTGGACCATCAATTGCTCAGCGTATGGTGCTGCAAGAACTTTGGCTGATTCAAATCGAAGGATGAAACCAACGATGGATCAAAAGACCAAAAGACGCTTGCATCAACTGAACAAGAAGATTGGATGGACAAGACAGAATGCGTCCCGTGTTCAATGTGTGATTGACTACATAACATCTGGTATAACGTTTACGGAAAGGGTTTGAAATTTCGCCCAAGAACTAAGGATCTTGAATCACACACTAAACAAGTCAAAGCTGCTGACAATCAAGCAGCATATTGTCGACAGAATACGGCTGTTATCTGACGCATGGTGAAGAATACAGAAGAGGGAGAGATGGATCAGGGAGAATCAACAGTTTCTCGCTGACCCATCGCGCCTCTTCAGCGATCTACCTGTTTCTGTCCAAAATCCACCCAAGCCCAAGGAGGTAGAGACTTTTTGGAGAGAGGTGTACAAGATCCCGAAAACACTAGAGTTGAAAGAAGATACTGACAATATCATCCGCTTCAAGGATTTTTGCGACAACCTCATAAAATCAGAGGAGGAATGTCCACCAATCACTGCCGAAGAAGTGAAAAAAGCACTTAGAGGCACGAAGAACTTTTCCGCTGCTGGACCAGATTGTATCAAGAACTTTTGGTGGAAGAAGTTTACTTTTACACACCAACATTTGGCCCGCATATTCACCTCATATGTAGAGTCGGAGAAGCCCATTCCGCAGTGGCTGGTGTTAGGACGCACTATACACCTGCCAAAAAAAGGGAACTTGTCCAACCCAGAGAATTACAGGCCAATAACTTGTTTGAACACGCTGTATAAGATCTTTACAGCTGTCCTCAACAACAGGATTGTTCGACGAATTGAGCCTGTATGGCGAGAGATGTACGAACAAAGTGGCTCGAAAAAAGGTGTAGCAGGCTGTCGAGAGAACCTGCTAATTGACAGGTGTGTCTGTAAAGACGCTGCAGCCCATCAGCGCGTCCTGTCAATGGCCTCGATTGACTACGGGAAAGCTTTCGATTCAACCTTTCATAGACCTATCATCTGTCTGTTGGAAAGCTTGAAGGTACATCCATACATAGGGAGATGCATAGAGAGATTGATGCCTCTTCGGAAAACTAGATTTACAATCTCATCTAGAAATCATCGTGTGACAACGAACAACGTCACCTTCCAGAGGGGCGTCTTTCAAGGTGATACCATGAGCCCTTTGCTTTTTTGCATCACACTTTTGCCTGTATCTCTCGCACTACGAAATTCTTCTGGCTACCTCTGTGGTGACACTAATCAGCGCGAGCATAAGGTCACTCATGTATTTTATATGGATGTCCTGAAGATCTATGCCTCTGGTAGAAGCAAACTTCAAACTGCTATAAATATTGTCAAGAACTACACAGGAGAGATTGGGATGGACTTTGGCTTGGAAAAGTGTGCCAAAATTTATCTGAAGAAAGGAAAGATTACTGGCGTTCCCAAGGACCCTGAGTTTGTGGATATATGTGTTATCAGACATCTTAATACTGGAGAGACCTATACATACCTGGGCGTGCCTCAAAACCGAATTCAGGACGTAACATCAGTGAAGGAGTCTCTCCGAAGCAGATACAAGCATCTTCTTCGACAGATTTGGTCTTCCAATCTGTCGGCGTTGAACAAGGTATCTGCGACTAACATGCTTGCCGTCCCGGTTCTACTCTACTCGTTTGGGGTAGTTCAATGGACGAAGAACGAGCTTAAGGCCCTTGATGTCATTACACGTAAGATCATGCATATGCATAAAAGCTTGCATATCAATTCGTCAGTTCCGCGATTATATATTTCACGCCGTCAAGGCGGACGCGGACTTCTGAATCTCCAGTGTCTTCATAAACGGATTGTTCTAAGTACAGCTTACATCGTTGAGAATGGCCGAGATCCTCTTCTAAAGATGGTCAGGAACCACGAGATGATTGGCGAAGGGGCGTTCCTTCACAAAGCCGCGGAGCAAGCGGCCGAGACCCTTGGCCTGAATTTTAACATCAGAAGTGAGGAAAGTGCATTACTTCATCTAGATGCTTCACTTCTAAAAACCAAAGTGAAGAAAGCAGAGGTTGAAAATTTTCACCAAGAGCTACTCGACAAGAAAATGCACGGAAACTTTCACAGAAATGTAGAAAAACAGTCCTTGTCGAAGAATACCGTGAGCGCATTTTATGTCAAGAAGTTCCCATTGATAGGTGCAGAGCGTGTCATGCACACTCTGAGTACCTAGAACACATACTATCAGGGTGTCCGACCCACGCGGGAACGACGTATATCTATAGACATAATGCGGCCCTATGAGTGCTTTATTACCATCTTTGTCGCTCTTACGGTGTTGGCCGCGACCCTGCCCTGCCGAACGCTCCAAAGGAGATAGAGTCGATTGTCCGAAACGATAAGTGCCAAATTTTCTGGAACTACGATTTTCGGGCAGCAGTCTCCGTTGCGCACTCGAGGCCTGATATTGTTCTCCAAGACTTCGAGAAGCGAACTATATTCGTGATCGAATTCTCGGCTGCGTCCGAATACAACATCACTGCAAAGGAGAAAGAAAAAGAGGAGAGGTATCAAGACCTTAAAAGAGAGCTACAACGACTGTACCCAAAATATTCGGTACAAGTAATTATCCTTGTGATAGGTGCTCTCGGAGGAGCGAAACTATCACTGGTTCGTAACCTCAAAGCCATACCCGCGTGCCAAGAATATGCCAAGGCACTTGCGAGATGGATGCAGAAAGCTGTCATCCTTGGGTCGCTTCGTGTCCTCAAGACACACGAGGGTTTCGCCGGCCTGTCGTTGTGATTTTGTCGTTGCCTATGACCACCCATCTCACGGTTGTGAGACGTGGCCATAGGTGTGATTTACCGCGTTGTCATTGGGGGCTATTGACATTTTGTTGGATGGCTGTTGCTCTTAGTGGGACCCTGCGGTGGTTGTTTAACTTTTTTTTTTAATTAT
>CAKNYM010033281.1:0-13381 GCA_932195095.1 Andricus curvator
CGAGGACATAACGCATCCTTGTTTCACGCCTTGCGTAATATCGAACCGCTCACTCAATTTCCCGTTTACCCTTACGCTCGCTTTACTACCTGTATATATTGTTTTTATTGCTTGCAGGAGCCCTCCATTTACGCCGTACTCTTTAAGAACTTCCCAAAGTTTACTTCTTTACTTTCTTTCCTACTCTCAAGCTTTTTTCTGTGATCTGTCTTAGGCTAAATATCTGATCTGTACATGATCTTCCTGGCATAAATCCACTTTGGACTTCCCATATTTTTTCTTCTGTGATTTCCATTACCCTACGAATAAGTATTTTTGAGTATATTTTACTTACGGTACTTAGTAGGCTGATACCTCTGTAATTGCTGCAGTTGCTTTTGTTTCCCTTTCTTTTTGTATATTGGTACGATAATCGCTTTTCTCCAATCGTCTGGGACTTCTCCCGTCTCGATACACAAATTTATCAATTCGCACAACCTGTGAGGCATGTACTCGCCACCGTATTTAAGCATTTCAGCGCTAATACTGTCTGCACCAGCAGCCTTATCGTTTTTCAAGTTCTTTATTATGTCTCTGACCTCAGTGACACAGACTTTTTCAATTGCGTTTTCTAATGCATTATGTTCTATGTCGCAGTTTTGTTGTCCTATATCTTCACCTCCTAATAGTTCTTTAAACGAGTCTTTTAAAGCGTCTACTATCCCGTCTATATCATATAGCATTTCACCTTTGCTGTTTCTCATGTTGGCAAACTCTGTACTTTTACTTTCCTTCAACTGTTTATATAGTAGTTTCATTATTCCTCCAAAGCCGTTTTGTATTTTGTTCTCTTCTTCTGTTCTGATTTTCTCTTTACTTTCTTTAACTAGTCGTTTAACTTTCCTATTTTTGTGTCTGTAATCATTCTTGAGCCTATTTCTCTCATCATCGCTAAGATCTGTCATGTTCAGCGTTTTTTCTTTTTCTTTTTGGGCTGCCGCAATTTCATCATTCCACCACGCATCGCCAGACTTTCTCCCTACCACTGCCGTACCACACACTTCAATCGCACTTTTAACAATGGTATCCCGTAACAAAGTCCACGTGCCCTCTATATCTTTATTGCTTCTAAGCGCCCCCCAAGTTGCCTCATCTATGCGTTCGTTTATCTTATCCTGAAAATCTATTCGCACTTCCGGTTTCTGTAAATTTTCAATCTTGATTCGCGTTTGTTTCGTTTTTTGTTCTCTTTCTTCTCCATACGCGCCCTAAGTTTATTTTGGAGACTAAAAGGTAATGATTAGTATTGCATTCGGAACCCCTCATGACTCTTGTATCTTTGACAAGTTCTCCTAGTCTTTCATCTGCAATAACGAAGTCATTATACTGCGGTTATTTCCTTTACACCAGGTGTACGTGTGGATCATTTCATAACGAAACCAAGTATTTGTAATGAATAGGCCCTTTTCTAAGCATAAGCTAACTAACTTTTCCCGTTATAATTTTTTCTTGGATCCCCAAATTTACCTAGTACCCTTTCTGTATCCTGACGTTGGACGCCGACCCATCCGTTCATATCTCCTAGCAAAATTATTCTTTCACCTTGATCGCAAGTACTTATTGTATCATTTAAAGTGTCCCAGAAGGCGTCTTTGACCACCCTCGAATCGCTATCAACTGGGGCGTAGCACGCTATGATGAATAATCTTCTGATTCCTACCTTCATTCTAGTCCACAACAATCTGGGAGATACAAAATCATGAACTTTGAGATGCTTTCTTGCTTTTTCATTCATAATTAAACCGACCCCCTGACTACCAGGTGATGCACTGCCTACTCCTGACCATACTTCAAAACCGCCTTTCAACACCCCATTTTCTATGTTTCTACTTTCACAACCCTTTTTTTTTCATCTCAGGTACACATAAAATATCTAGTTTCCTTACGTGCATAGTTTCTCGTAGTTCTCTTACCTTAAGATCATTCACTCCTCTAGCATTCCAAACACCCAGTCTCATTCATCGCCTGAAACTCGACCTTTCCGTTTACCGTGCGTATGCATTTCGTCAATCAAAGTTTCAGTCCATTCCCAGGCTACTTTATTGTTTGTATTATTCATGTTTCGATTTACACCCAACTACCACCTTTATGCGCGAAATTTGTTTTGCGAGTCCAAATCATGTTCAAGTTAAGTAGTGATTCGTCGTCCGGTGGAGAGTCTAGTTGTAACGTCAGTCCCACCAAAACGTCTCTTACTGGGGAGGGGATGAGGACAGAAAATGGAAACCGAGAGTCTCAATTGGTTGGTGATTTATGCTGAGAATTGTGAATAACTGAATAATCCTGACTATGAATAACCGGATTAACCAAGTCACTTTTTCAAAAAGTTGGTTGTTAAAGGTTTCAACAAGTTTTTTGTACATTCCGTTTTCAAGTTTATAGCGTTATAACCGGTCAAATTTGCACTAAAATTGACATCTTTTCAGGTAGATATCTCAGTACCTATTAAACCGACAAATTTCGAAAAAATACAAATTGCTTTTTCAGGCACGTACTCCACAGAGAAAAAATAAACTTTCCGATCACAATAAAACTTTTGTTTAGGAACGAATTTTCAAAACGGCCTTTTTGAACAACTATGTAAGCAATATTTCATTATTCCATTATTCTTTAAAATATGCCAAATTATAATTTCTATCATCATTTGAAGTTGAAATATCAGTTTTACGCAATTTCGAAGTCATAATTTTATTTTCAATTTTGTTGAAACTGAACGACTTTTTATAAGCAAACTATTGTTAGTACAATTCGTCCAGACACTAGCCAGACCGAGAAAAATCTGTTCTAAATTTCGTGCGATTTTAATATGGCAATCTTCAGTACAAAAACGCACGATATTAATAAGCAAATACGTAAAAAAAAATTTAAGAACACGTTCGAAAAAATAAATTTTCAGTAAAAATCCACAATTTCCTTCCAGTTTCAAATTAAAAATGAAATCGGACATTTATAACCCTTAAAATTGATATTCATTAATCGGCGAATACTGGGCGAATACTAGACGGTTGTCAACAGCGTCAATTTCACGACAGTGAACTTTGAATTGTTATATCGTCGCCCTAGAGTTATACTATGCCATGTCCACTTTTTGAAATTTTTGGACTATTATCATTTTTAGGCTCGGTAAGGGTTAAACTTTGTTTTTTAATAAATTTTTCCCTGAAATTTATTTCCTCCCCTACTGAAAAAGCCCACATAGTAAACTACATTGGAACCTATGTGGGAACCCATATGGGATCCTTTTTTGAATTCCTGTCTCAAATTACGATCTAGATAGGAATATAGGATGGGAATCTATATCGGTTCTTATCATGGGTTTTTATGAAGGTTCCTACATGGATGTGTTTGCAATTAATATTTAAGGAGTGCGCAGTAGTTTTCTATGAAAGCTACGGCTGCGTAGTATTTTTTGGGGGTTTTTAAGATTGCCGACTATGTACCCAAAACTTCCAAAACATATTTCATTAAAAAAAGTTCTAATCCCATGTGGGATTTCATGTAAGAACTATTCATAGGTTTCCATAACGGTATTCATATAAGAACCCATGTGGAAACCCACAAAATATATCCCATCCTATCTCACATCGTAATTCGAGACAGGAATTCAAAAAAGGATCCCGTATGGGTTCCCATGTAGTTTACTATGTAGGCTTTTTCAGTAGGGTCAGCTGTTATAATTATTAATTAAAATAGTGACGTTAATTAAAAGTTAGGATTATATCACGCCATGTCCTTTTTTGCATTGCTATAAGTGAAAAACAATTTTCAAAAATATATTTAACCTTAAAAGTAACCATCGTAATATTACTCAAAAGTCAATAATTTGCGAATAACTCATTTAATTCGAGATATGTAACACATCAGAATAATGTAAACTATCATTCTGTTAAACTTTTTACTTAAGACTTTCATTAGAAATAGTTCATTTATAAATATTTTGTGGACATGGCGCACTATAAATCTGAGGAAAAATGAATTTTTTGAATCTCATATTACGCCGTATCCAAAACCAACTTTCCACATCAGCTAAAATACATTCATAATAGTATTAAAAGTTGTGTTAATATGTTCTTGATCATGCATTATTTTTCACCGATAAAATCATTTCGTCATTTGACAACGTTTTTGTAGAGTATATTATGGTTAAACTTTGAACCTAAAATTCTCAGTTTGACAGTTGAGGGATATGGCGTACTATAACTTTAGGGCGACTTTGTTGAAAAATCAATAGAAATGAGGCGAAAAAAGTCAGGCGAATTTCCTTGACATTTTCTGTAAATGTATGCGTCATAAAAATTTTAAAAATTAAATAATTGTAGCTTACAGAGTTAATTATAGCCCATTCCGCCATCTTGATGTGACGGAGCTAGCCGCCAAACGCTGGTAAATAAGCCGGGCGATTCACGTTTTTTTCATAAAAATGCAAAGAAAATCAGCGCTACCATTGGTGTTTTGTGCCTCAATGCAAGAACACGTCTGTCAAAAATTCAGGAAAATTATTTTCACAGCACGTCTGCGGAAAGTTCGATTTTCCGTGCCTCCGTAGACTCTACTCCATGATCCTCTATCCCTGCTAAAAATTTCTGATAGAACTTTCTATCCGAAGCTTTCCACATCTTTCAGATCCTTTCAGAAATCTGCATCCGAAATTCTATCCGAAACCGTCCCATCATTTTCTTTCAGATTCTTTCAGAATTTATCAGAAAGTGTCCCAGCAGAGTCTTTCAGTTTTTTTCCGATCATTTCCGAAACTGTCCCACGCGGCATTTTTTCAGTTTCTATCAGATTTTATCAGAAAATTAAATTACGTAATATTGTTTAATAATTATTTTTTAATAGTGTTTTATATGTAATTATTGGTTAATTATAAATAAACATTAAACATTAGAATATATGAAAGGAATAAAAAGTTATTAATTTATTATTTTATCTAAGTAAATAATTCAATTAATTAAATAATGTTTTCAGAAATATAACTATTAAATAATTTTGATTGGAAATTATTGAAAAAATTGTGGATAAGAGAAATGAATGTTCAAACATTGTTTAAATAATTATTTCGTTTTTGCAAATAGAAATTATGACAATCTCGCGATAACCAATAAAATTATATCGTACATTTCATATGTATACATATATGTGGCAGATCGCCGTTGTTTCTTTCAATATATTTAAAAAAAATTATGTTTATTTTTTATACTGGCCTAAAATTTAAAAGCAATACAAAATTGATTATTTAGTTTGAATTCTCAAAATACAAGCCATATTTACCATTTTCAATTTTGTACTGCTTTTAAACTTAAAATCAGTACAAGAAATCCAATTATCGAATGAAAATAATTGCGTACGGAATAAACAGCACGAGTAGGTGCTGCTTCTAGCGTTAAAACTTTGAACGAGACTGTTCACAGCTGCATTGAGAATCCGATGCCGTGAAAAGTTTCGAACTTGATATACCTAGGTCCTAGTCTATAGGATAGAAGGAGAAGATCATTCGAGTCCTCAGGTAATCGTAGTCCCACAACGCCTATTGTATTACATACAATACTGGTTGTCTCTTTATCCGGACGATGACCAAACGAGCGCAAGCTACCTGGGTTACCTTCCCCTTCCAGTGGGACTCTTACCCCTCTCACCACTCTCGGCGCGCTTAGTCGTCGGGTCTTACGGAGCGCGGGGTCTATTGTCTCTAATGACCCTAAAGTTTTGAACTAATTACAGAGTAAATTAAAACATTTACATATAATTGTGAGGATGGAATTGAGATACTTATTCCAAAACATCACAAAAATTTAAAACAATTATATAGTTCGCAGAAAACTTGCAAAGCACTCTCTTCGCAGTTGTTCGCCACACCATGGCCGCAAGTCAACCCGTGCGAAACTGCGAACTCGAAACATGAAAATTCTAGATTCCAGAATTCTAGATGGTCGCGTGTCGCGTCAGTGCGATTTGTTATTTCATTTTTAGGGAAGTGAAATATGTTGGCGATAAAAAGAGTGAGCTATGGCAACCAGACAAAGTGAGTGAAAATTGTATATATGAATCAGAATTGGGATACGAAGAACTCATAGTCGCCGGTAAGTATCATTGTATATATTTTATTAATTATTAACATATCCATCATGCTTTTGAATCTTTTTGCACGATTTAAAAAACTCGTTTGGATTATTCCTTTTAAAATTGATAAAGAAATGCTTGGAAAATTGTTCTTAATACGCTTTCGGAGCATTCAAAAAATATTCCTTGACATTTCTGAATAAGTGGCTTTAGTAGTAATTTTTAATAATAAAAGGTTTCTAAATGAACTTATTTGTCTTATTTACCAATTTTAACAGGAATAATCCACATGAGTTCTTTAAATCGTACAAAAAGATTCAAGATCATCATGGATATGTTCATAATTATCATTATATACAATTATACTTACCGGCGTCTATGAATTCTTCGTATCCCAATTCTGATTCATATATACAATTTTCACCCGCTTTGTCTGGTTGCCATAGATCACTCTTTTTATCGTTTTTTTAAATATTTTTTCTAAATATTAAATAACAAATAACTTGCCGTTTACTCAAAACAGTGGGACTTTTATAGGGTATGCTTTGGAGTTGATTTTAACTCCGCTTTTTTAACAGTGCATAAATAAACTTTCATTATATGAATTATAGCCAATATTCAACTACATAACCTTGAAATAAATAATTAACTTATGTTTCGCAATATAGAAAAATGATAATTCAACCTTTATGTAATTTAATATTGTAAAAACAATAATCAGCTAATAATTAATTAATCAGTTTCCAACATAAAAAGCAATGAAGAATTATTCCCATTGAAACATTTAAATAATGTTTATTTTATATTTTTCGAAAAATTCTCATTGTTATTAACCTTTTAAACTGATTTCAGAAAAAATCAACACATATGTACATATAATTTTGATACAAATATTTGAATTGTTTGATTAATGTAAATTAATTAAATTACTGTTAAATTAAATTAATTAAATTATTGTTAAATTAAATTAATTAAATTATTGTCAAATTAAATTAATTAAATTTAATGTAATGTACCTTTATGTGATTTAACTGAAAGTAATTCAAATTGAATCTTTAGGTAATTCAATTTTTTTGAAATAATCTTTTATTATAAAAATTATAGCCAATATTCAATTACATAGCCTTGAAGTAAATAATCAATTTATGTACATAATTTAAATAAATCAAAATTTAATATTTATTTATGACTACGTTATTCATAATGTTGAATCCAAATTTCTGTCTGAAAATAGAAATACTCCGAATATACATATTTTCACGATTGAATGAGGGAATGTTGATATCTATTTTTTGCCTTTCGATGAGAAATGACACACCCCTGGACTCGTGAAAGCCTATACATTCCCAAAAAATGACTTCCAAATAGATTCCATGAGTTATTTTTAAATTTTGAGTGAATGAATTGGAACGGTAATCGGTGGTCATTTAGGGTCATTAGCGACAATAGGCCCCGCGCTCCGGGAAACCTGACGACTGAGCGCGCCTAGAGAGGTAATTAGTATGCGTGAGGAGTAAGGGTCCCCTGGAAGGGGAAGGTAATCCAGGTAGCTTGCGCTCCTTTGGGCTGTACCCCTTTATCCTGAGATTTATCCTCCTACACCCCACGTCATAAATTAAGATTTTACTCTGAGGATGAAATACTAAATCAAGACCACTTTAAACTTTTAAATGGAATGTAAACTAAAATTTCCATTTACGTGATGTAGGTATATTAGTTCTTACATGAATGTTTTTTGCGCAAATGCTACTAAGAGCCAAAATAATTAAATAAAAATATTATTTTTGTAATCATATAAAAAATATTATTTTTATGAAACTAAAGCAGTCAGCAAAATGCAAATCCTACATGGAAAAAATAAAATTTTGAAGGTTTACTCTTTACTTTTAGAGAATAATAAAAAATCAGAAATTTCACAAAAAAACTATGTGATCAATTCATACTCATTTGAATTGTGCGAAAAACATGTTTTTTGGATACACATTATGGAAAAATTTGAATATATGTTCTCTGAATTTGAATCAGTATGATTTAACTGATTTGCCGTGAAAATTGTTACTGAACGCAAATAGTGAAACATTTCTCACTGATTGGAATGTATAGTGTCGAATCTGAAAGTTTATCACCTTGAAGCAAAGCAACAAGCTATTATTTTGCTTTTTCGGACAAAATTGTTGTTGGGATGTTGAGTCTTCATTTTTTTTGCGATTTTGATTTTTTTAATTTACGAAAAAATGATATGCATGAAAGTAAAATAATAAGATCGTTTTCAATTTATTTTTCGAAATTGACAAGCAAAAATCGAAAATGCCAATATTACGCTCATTATGCATATATAAGTCAACTGCAAATAACTTGATTATATATATATATATATATATATATATATATAATAAGGTAAGGTAGGAATCGGATAACTGTTACATGCTCTTAAGCATAATATTAGAATTTAATATTTATGTATCCATGAATTTAAATTTAATTAATAAATAAAACTGACTTAACCTTATGATTTATTCGTATATAATAATCTAATTATTAAGTAGTAAATAATATTAGTAAATATAATATAATAAATATAAGTAGTAAATATTAATAAATATGTAAATCTGTAAATGAATGTATTAAAATTTTAGTTATTATTTAATAAACTTACTATTTTTCATCCAAACTTGCTGCATTATATTTTTTTAGAAATATTATTATTATTATTAGATTCATCTTTTGAATTAGAATCATTTTAATTTAATTATTAATAGTACTATTTAATGAATAATGGATTGATCAGCTAATATTATATAAAATATTTTTGCCACATTTCTGATAAAATCTGATAAAAATATTTATGGCATGTTTCTGATAAAATCTGAAAAAAATATTTATGGCAAATTTCTAATAAAATCTGATAAGAGTATGTGGGACATTTCTGATAAAATCTGATAAAACTATGTGGGGCATTTCTGATAAAATCGGAGAAAACACTAGTGGGACACTTCTGATAAGATCTGATAAAACTATATTGGGACAAATTTTCGGAAAGGAACTGAAAAGTTCGGATGCAGATTTCTGAAAGGATCTGATAAAATCTGAAAGAAAATGCTTTCAGACTATTTCAGATTCTATCAGAAATATCCTTTCAGAATCTTTCCGATTTTTTGGGCATGGATGGAAAGTTGCCGATTTCTGAGCTTCTCACTTTACACCTCTAGAGTTTGTAAAGTATGCTACTTTACACCTCTAGAGGTTGTAAAGTAGCCAAAGGAACAATGTAATGAGACGTATAGAAAATACGACTTACATTGATCGTCGTATTGCCATGACTCAGAAACTGTCAGGAAATAAAATAGGCTCAACTGTATTCAATATGAATAATTGTAACATAACAATTAATATAATTAGTGGTGATCAAAATAAATAAACAAATTCACTTATTTATTGAGAATATCACTCCGAAAATCGAACTTTTCCCTTAGACTCACTGTGAAAAGTATTGTACTTGACAAGTGTGAGAAGCAGGCAATCCCCGATTCGTGTGATGCCATCACTCGCCTTCGGCTCGTGACGCCAAGTTCACACTCATCGGGAATTGCCTACTTACCACACTTCTCAAGTAAATAGCTATTATATATATACCCAAAGATTAGGAATGATAAAAATGGTACAAAATTGTTCGGCGTGACATGTGCCCTACCACATCTTTAACGCCTATATTGTTGTGAAGATCATTTCAACGCTATAAGTAAATATTTTTATTTTGAATAGAAAAATATATTTAAAATATGCTTTTTTGATAACATAAAGTTCGTAATTGACTAATGTTCAACGGTGTTATATATATGGGGTGCCGGGATGTATGTGAGCTATAACCTCGCGAAATCAAATCGTTTATTCACGCAACAAGTATTATAAAATAAAATATTTATAAAAGTAATTATAAATCTTATAATTATGGATTTTATAACAATTTTATAGAAGTATTTGTGAAAGTATTTACAAAAGCAACTATAAAAAAAAGTGAGGTCAGGTTTTCTGAATTCAATATTGCATATATGTTACGATTCGCCTAAAGCAATTATCATTCTAAACTAATAAATTACATGAATAAAAATAAATGTTTCAAAATGTTATCGTCATTTATGCCATTTACTTACTTTTTCGCTTTCACTCCTCGAGTGACAGCGACATTGAAACTTCGCGAAGAAATCGCTAATCATAATTGTACTCACTTTTGGCAAATTATCCGAACTGGCTTTAACGTATCCAGGCATATTGATACTTTATAAAAATAAACCCTTTTTGCTAAAAAAACTTTGATAATTAATTATTTCGATTGTTTTTATCAAACTGACCATGTATTTTCTTAGATTTTGACGGCGCGTGAAGTCACACCACGTGTTTCGAGCCATGAGGGCGCCACATGTTCTCTTTTATAAATCGACATTTACGGTGGATATTTTATCACTTTTTAATAAATTATTATAAATTACTAAATAATAGAAATTAAGTTTTAATTTCACATTTTAATTCTTTGGGAGTCAAAGTTTATAAAAAAACTCAACTATAAAGCAAACAAAATTTTTGTGAATGACCCTATTATTTAAATTTTTTAATTTGTATGGCGCATACATTTACAGAAAATGTCAAGGAATTCGCCTCATTTCTATTGATTTTTCAACAAAATATAACAAGTCAAAGTTCGCTGTCGTGAAATTGACGCTGTTGACCGTGTTTTTGTAACTTCGCACAACTGTATCTTTATTTATAATTAATATATGACGGTGCCATGAATAGAGAATTTGTTCACAATAAAATTATCTTTACAGTGAAGTTTGTGACATTCTTTAGCGATTTTTTTTTAATGACTTATTCAAACTTTTGTAGAGAGGTCAACATTTTTGATACCTATAGTAAACATGAAGCACTAAGACACGCGGGTCTAGTCCTAAATATTTATAATTATAAAATAATTTTTTATTTACTTTTTTCTTAATTATAAAAATTAAGGCTGCCAACGGCCATACCACGCTGAAAAAACCAGTTCTCGTCAGATCACTGAAGTTAAGCAGCGTTGGGCGCGGTTAGTACTTGGATGGGTGACCATTCGAGAATACTGCGTGCTGTTGGCATATTATGGGTGTGGTGAGCCCACACTTGTAGTTATTTACTACAAGAAACTATCCACCTAGAAACACTACCCAAATCGGGTAGTGTCACGCCTACCCTGAAAGGGAAATGGCTTAATGGTATACAATAAAATACAAGGCTGTTGGTGTATACAGTATTAGCGCTGACATGCTTAAATACGGTGGCGAGTAGGGGAATGTCGTCAAGGTTGGACCCTAGTCAAGGTTGGACCATCGTGATTTTTCCCCGTATTTTACACGCGACACTTATTAACCAACGTGTCAACACTGCTTAAGGTAGTACCAAACTTTTGCATGAGTTTGTCTATCCAAAGCTCGTTCGTGAAAAGTGTAGTACTGACTTGTCATTTTCCGAAACACAAAAAGTTTTTCATTATCCTCTGAAAAAGGCTAATAACTCGAATCCAAAGCATGGAACCCTCATGGTGAGCATTTGTTTGTGTCATGTACTTTATAATTAACAACATGCTATGGGGGTTACTTTCTTTCATAACTCGTTTGGCTGCGGCGTGTCACAATGTGGAAATAATGCATGTTGTCAAGGTTGGACCACCCAAATTTTGTTTGTTTTCAACGAAGATATTGTAACATAATAATGAAAATAACATTATATAACCATCAGGCATAACTCTACTGCGTGCATTGAATGCAATAGAGAACTGCATTTAAAATGCGCAAATATCACGAGGAATTACTTCATTTGTAAAAATTGTGAGTCAGAATAAGTCATTAAGATTTTTGTTGGCTCTATTTCGATGTAAAATTATGTGAAATTGATTAAAAAATAAATAAATGCATTGCTCTTCTTCGTAGAAAATGTTCTTACATTAGTTTTTGGGGGTGGTCCAACCTTGACTACATGGGCCAGCCTTGACTACATTTTTTTTTTTATATTCTTATTTTTCTTTCAGTCGAAGTAATTTCCTTCTAAGTCACAACATTTTTAATATTTTAATCTAACTTTTGTGCTCTATTAAAGTACCTACTGGAATTATTTTTTTAAAAAAAGATATGGAGAAGAGTCAAAACTATGTCCAACCTTGACGACATTCCCCTACATATCTCACAGGCTGTGCGAATTGATAAATTTATGTACCGAGATGGGGGAAGTTCCAGACGAGTGGAGAAAAGCGATTATCGTACTAATATGCAAAAGGAAGGGAGATAAAAGCAACTGCAATAATTACAGAGGTATCATCTTATTAAGTACCGTAAGTAAAATTTACTCAAAAATACTTATCCGCAGGGTAATGAAAATAACAGAAGAAAAGATATGGGAAATCCAAAGTGGATTTATGCCAGGAATATCATGTACGGATCAAATATTTAGCTTAAGACAGATCGCAGAAAAAAGTTTGAAAGTAGGAAAGAAAGTTTTTTGTGCGATTGTTGACCTAGAAGAAGCATTTGACAAGGTGGATAAAAAATAAACTTTGCTCAACATTCTTTGCAAGTCTTCGATTGATTCTGCTATAACAACTTTGCCATCCGCGAAAGCTAACGCACGTACCCTCACTGTCCCGAGATCTACACCTTCTTCGTCTAAGAGATATATATTAAGTCTTATAATTAAAATAATTAAATTATTTATTTAAATTATAATTTATAATAAAATTATATTTTTGAATAAATATTTTAATTTTAATTAAAAATTCTGCGGAAATAATTATTATTTCCGATTAAAAAATATAGAAAATTATATATATAAAAAAAAAAAAAAAAAAAATTGATTAGCAGTTTGAACTCGAAAGTTCATTGCCTCACTACCCGATTCGGGTAGTGTTTCTAGATGGATATTTACTACCAATGTGGGCCCACCACACCCACGACGGGCCAACAGCAACGCAGTATTTCCTGAACGGTCACCCATCCAAGTACTAACCGCGCCCAACAATGCTTAACTTCAGTGATCTTACGAGAACTGGTGTTTCCAGAGTGGTATCGCCGTTGGCAGAAAATTATATATATTTCTTAAAATAACAATTCGCAAACAAAAAACTTTGGGAAATCCTGAAAGAGTACGGAGTGAATGCATGGCTCCTACAAGCAATAAAAACAATATATACAGGTACTAAAGCGAGTGACAGGGTTAATGGGAAACTGAGTGACTGGTTCGATATTACGCAAGGCGTGAAACA
>CAKNYM010033282.1:0-53850 GCA_932195095.1 Andricus curvator
CTATATCATTGATTGAAAATGTATTTTTCTGTTTGAAAATTGAAGCTGTTCTCGCGATGATTAGTATTTTTGGTTAAATATTAATTTTTATAACATAAAACAGAACTTTTTGATTTTCGAGTAAAAATTCGTTAAGAATTTCACTACAGTGTTGAAAATTCATGTGTTTGTTCAAAATTGGTCTTTTTGGTGTAAAATTAAGTGTCTCAATTGAACATTCAACTTCTTGGTTGACAGTTGAGGCGCATTATTGTAAATTCATTTTATTGTTTACAAATGAACATTCATCAATTTATTTGAAAACTAATTTCTTTACTTGAAAATTCAAGTATTTTTTTTAAAGTTCGTTTTTTTGAAGTGATTTTTATTTTTTTTTATTGAAAATGTGACTCTCTCATTTTTAGTAGAAAATTTATCTTTTCGATTTGAAAATTTACCTCTTTGTCTAAAAATTCGTGTACTTTGTGAAAAATTAGTCTTTTTTGCAGAAAATTTAACGCCTTGGCTGACAATTCCACTACTTGATTGAAATTTGAACTACATGGTTAAAATTTCATTTCATTGGTTGAAGATGTAAATATTTTGTTGAAAACTCTTTTTTTTTTAGGTTATAAAATAATTTTCTGAAGTAACAATTCAAGCATTCCAGCTTTTAATGAAACTTCAACTATTTACGTTTTCATTAAGAATTTATCGTACATATTTGGTTTGAAAATTGAACTGTTCGAATGAAAGTTTAACTGAATTGTTAAAAATTCATATCATTTGTGGAAAATTTTACTATATTGTTAAAAAACCTTGTATAAATAGAACATTTCAAAAATTTCTGCTTAAGAAATACGTATCCACGTCATCATTTGTGATCCTCCAAATTGAAAAATGAATTAATTTTGTTAATCATATCATTTGAAGAAATCTTAAGTGAAAAACATTACAAATTGAACAATTAAAAAAAATTTTAACCAGAGACTTGTTTCATTGGAGTAAAATAATTTATATTTTAAAACATTTTTAAATAATAATTCTTCTATTATGATTTATACATTAAAGTACAAAACTCTTTTTCACGAATTAACAATTTAAGAAGAAAAAAATTACAATTGTAGAGTTGAATATTTAAATGTAGGATGCAGCACTCTGAAATCTTCAGTTCATGATTCAATCGAATGCATTCTATTTAAAACAATTCAGCTGGAAATTGTTCACTTTTCAAAATCTGGTTTATATTTGCTCCTTTTCAATAAGCAGGCCAATATTGCCAAATATTAAAAAAAAGGTTATTTTTTATTTAAAAATAATTTAAAATTAAATGAAGGTTGAAATAGGTTCTATAGTTGCATTTAGATGATTCAAATTATTTACTAATAAGCCAAAGTACAACTCTTCCACTATGGGGAAAATAATTTTCAGCATTTTCACTCCAGCCATAACCGGTTTAACCAAGACGTGGAGGAGTCAAGGGGAACCGAGTGACGTCAAGCCATTGTCAAATTTCCCTCTCCGCTCAGTTCAACTGAGAAGTGCACATCTGTCGAAGGAGGATCGAAAACCCGACCCGATCCCGAGTCGATATATCGACTTCCCGAGCCAAAGTCGAGTCGAGCCAAAACCGACTCGATCTACACCCGATACTGGAGACTAGGATCGAGCCGGAATCGCGTCGAGATCGGGAAATATCGCTCGACGGCATCACTAGTGATTGTTTTATTTTTGGTGGAATTCGCGATATTTTTAGACATTTTTTTTGTTGGAAAACAAGTGTGATAAAACTGCGGGGATTCTTTTTTTTTGCTTCCGACCGCTCGTGCCTTTCTTCGACTCGTGCTTCTGAACTCTTGCCCAGACATTTGACACCTCCGACCAGTGCCGTATCTCTTTAAGTGAAGTACCTTGGACTTTTAATATTTTCAGAAAAACCAGCGCCATTTTGTTATTGTAGAACCTTTTTTAAATTTTCGGTTGGATTTCAATATAAGACAATAAAATATATCAGAATCAGAAAGAAGACGATAAATATATAAATGAGGAGAAAAAATTGGGGTTTCATTTGAGAAACAAAGCACAACATTGAAATACGCGTAACTTCATACACATTACTTTCTGCAAATTGGAAAATCGGTTGAAGGTTGATTCTAATTATTGGTGAAAACAATCTACTGCTAATTTTTTAGGTGAGAATTCAGGTTTTTTGCTTAAAATGTTTATTCTTCGGATAAAATTCAATTTTTTTGTTAAAAGTCTTGCTAGAAAATTGAATTGTTATGTGGAAAATTCGTCTCTTTTCTTTCGAAACTCATCTTTTTAATACGTTTTGCTTGAGGATTCAACCCATTTTCAAAGAAATTGTCTTTTAGTTTAAAAAATTAATAATATAGTTGACATTTTTTTCTCTCTTCACTGAAAAATAATTGTTAGTTGAAATATCAACTATTACATTCTTCGTTGAAAATGCATAATTTTTTAGTTAAAAATGTAACTATTTAAAAGAATATTACAAAAATTGATTTTTATGCCTTCTTCGTGTGTATTTTGCATGTTCATTTTGAGAATTAATAACAGTATAACACACATAAAATGTTGTGCACACTTTACCATATGTCGCGTAGTTTATAAAAAAAGCACAAACAATTTTGCAAACAAAGTTTTTTGACCTCGATCGTAGCCTACAATTATTTTGTCTACAAGCCTAATGACCAATTCCATTTACTATATACACAATTTTATGTCACGAATGAAAGAGATACGGTACTGGTCGGAGGAGGCGTCAAGTGTCTGGGCAAGAGTTCAGAAGCACGAGTCGAAGAAAGGCACGAGCGGTCGGAAGCAAAAAAAATGGATCCCCGCAGGTTTCTGACACTTGTTTTCCAACAAAAAAAATGTCTAAAAATATCGCGATTTCCACAAAAAATAAAACAATCACATCCTTCCGAGAGATTGTAAATAATTACAGGGCCTATCCGTTACAGTTTGCAGTTTGAATCGCTTTAATATCTTTATTAGAACCGAAGATAGTATGGTTGTACATTTTTGTAATTTTAAGCAACAATTTTTATTATTTCTCAAATTTATCAACTGCAATTTGTTCACAAATGTTTTCCTCATATTCATGAATTTTTTCAAATTTTTCCCATTGCCTCTTGTATATGAAATAATGCTCTAAACTTGACTCTTCTTAAATGTGCCCAAAATTTCTAACTTTTTTTTTTTACATTTTTCAGTCTGCAAAGCACAAACATTTTTTTACATTAACGTCTTCGGGCTCATTTACGTGAAACACTTGCAGCTTTCAAACGACTATTTACTTATTACTCCAGCATTTTTTTTGGCTGAGTTGTTAAGCTTCAAAGGCAGATGCCTATAATTTTTGCGCTGATGGTAGATCGGTGGTGCGGAATTCTGTAAGTTATATACCACGCCGCACAGTGGTCCAGAAATGGATTTTCGCGGACAAATGAAGCTAGAGGTTGTAATTTTTGGTTGATTTTAAAGTTTAAAAAAAGAAAATACTCTGCATAAAATTCCGCACCAATCCCTCGTGGCCGAATTTCAATTTTCATTTTGTGTTAAATGTTATGTTATTAAACATTTCGAAAAAAATCAGATTTTCCAATATATTATTTTTTATGTCATTGCCAGCAAGGCTTTGTGAAACAATAATATTTTCCTGTAAAAACATAAAAATGCAATGCAATTATTTATATTATTTATTAATAACAATTTTAATTGTTAAAGGGCCCTGGAAATGAAATTGGAATGAAATTCACACCAAAACATTGCATTTTTGGATTTTTTGCGTAACTATGTGATTTCGGTCATTCAATAATACTATTCGAAAGTCGGGAACATGTTATTATGTTCGTGTAAACTCAAAGTAACCAGATAACATCGAAATCTGACCCATTGATTCTTCTTGTTCTTGCTATTCCTTAACTATTGGACACAGACCGAATCGTTTTCGTGAATTTTAGTCCTTTTTGGAAAGAAATATGCTGCGGTGGTTCCATTTTATAGTGGCTAATATTATTACCACGATATTTCATGTGTACCTCAAAAAACCTCGTTCTTTCTAGTGTTAACGGTTTTCACTCATTCATAACATAAGCTTCAGAATAATGTCTAACAATACGTCATCGGATTCTTCGACCTGTATTGTCGATGGGGACATGGCACTTCGGTATCCCTTAGCCTACTTCTCAATTTCAGATATTATCGCGAATTATCATAACAAAACCAAAATTCGCCTGAGGATACTAAAAGATGACAAAGTGGTTCGGAACTGCTAATAGGTCTTGAAGAAAGCGTTCCCCTTTACTTTCAGCGAGGTAAAGAAAATAACAGATTTAAGCCGGAAAGTGAGTTTGCGTGGTACCCCAGGCGGGAATACTTCCTGCGCGGGAGGGAAGGGAGAATCTATCCTTGGATTCGATCCAAGGGCATACAAATCAGAGTGCTTTTTCGCAGAGTAACACAGATCTGGATGAATGTTCTTGCGTTAACAATCCCGAACATAGATTAGGAAACAAGCTACACGAGAAAGAAAACAACGAATATCAGTCACCGCCTGTCAGGAAAGGGAGCGAACATTGGAAATTATACTCCATATCAAGTCGCAAACCCCGACGCTGGCAACGATCTGCCTAATGGAGAGTTGCCAACCAGTAATAATAACAACGAATCAACGCGAACCCCCGCAAACGGAGAATCGAAAGGGCACTTATATTGCGAAAACTCCCCCGGATCTTTCGTGGAGTGGACAACTTCGGGACGCAACGTGGCAACGCCCCCATTATTCCGATTTCCAAGATATTTGATAGTATCGTTACGGATGGGGTGCACGTATTCTACGGAAACGGCACGAACAGGGTTCGGGCCTATTGTAAGGGTTACTAAACAGCTCAAATATTCCTCACTAGTGCAGAACTCATACGCAAGGGGTTTAGAGCTTTTGTTTCAGCAGCCTTAATCTTTCGCAGGGGATTTATTCACGGGGTGGATATCGGTTTTACGGACCAAGAACTTTTCTGTATGATTGATGAACATAAGCTCGTGACTAAACGGAATTAAGCGTAGAAAGGGTGATAACGGTTTACCCTCTGATTTGGTCCACGTAGCTTTCAAATTCAAAATAATCCCTAGCACGGTTATCACAAAAGGTGATAGAATTGTGAAGAGAAATGTTGAGTTTCAATTATTCCAGCTGATAGTGAGTCTTTCTGTATTTTTTCTTGGGGTAAAAATTCACAAAGCTGAAATGGCCAATTTTGTCACTTTATTTGTTTATATATTGTTGCTCTGTGATAAAAATTGAAAAATCGCAAACCAAAATTCTTTAAAAAATTTAATGCTGACCATTTCTAAAAAAAGAACTTCAAAATCGGTTCAGAAATGCGACCTGTGGGCGATTATGAACAGTAAATTTCTATTCTAGACCACTGTGGTCGGTACGAGTGCGCCGGTCGACTCGAGTGCGCAAACTGCAATAAAAAATCGCTCGTATCTCTTAAACAAAGAGAACGATTTGGCTCAAATTTGTCAAAGTTTTCCTTAAACATTAAGGAACAACTTTGCCACTGGAAGTTTAACGTCTGCGAAACTTCCCTGCAGACTTTTTTCCGTGAAAGTCTGAGGAAACGATTCCTGATGGTAATGGTTTGCAATAATTTTTACGTTGCAAATGTCGGGAGAAAATCTATTTATAAACAATGGGGGCGTCAGTAGAGATTTCCCTATTTGGCAAAAAAATTCGAAATCATTTCGTCAAGCAGAAGACGAGTTTTCGCGAGTTTAGTTTAAAAAGTCATTGATTTCGGTACAATGAAAATTTCCGGTTTTTAATTTTTTGTAAAAAAAACCATCAATTTTAAAACAAAAAAATTCGGAGTAAAAGTTGTGCGGCTCGTCGAGCCGCACATTGTCATATTTTTTTGTGCGTTGAATTTCCCAAGTTGTTCATTTTCGGAAATTTTTCCGCGTTTCGATAACTCATGGGGTACTGGGAGAGCGAGTCCGAGCGCTACTGCAGACTTTTTTCCGTGAAAGTCTGAGGAAACGATTCCTGATCGTAATGGTTTACAATAATTTTTACGTTACAAATGTCGGGAGAAAATATATTTTAAAATAATTAGGGGCATCGGTAGAGGTTTTCCTATTTGGCAAAAAAATTCGAGATCAAGTCGTCAACCAGAAGCCGAGTTTTCGCGAGTGGCGTTTCTATCGAAACGTCATGGCCAATGAAATATGGCCGCAAAAACCACGTGACCTGCACGTGGTCCAAGATGAGGGACTAATTTACCAAAATTAACCGCCATCTTGGATATGCCATCTTGAGTATCAAATCCAAACTCGTATTCGTAGCTAGCGACTCCGAAAACCCTTGTATACCAAATCTGGTGGAAATCGCTTGATTTTAAAAAAAATTGTACGCCATATTGGTTCCGCCATCTTGAATTTTTTAAATCTGACCTTAGATTCGTAATCAGCGAACCTAAAAACCCCCGGGTACCAAATTTGGTGAAAATCAATTGATTTTTCAAAAGTCACCACTTGCCACGTGGGTTTGGCCGCCATATTGGATTTTACCCGGAACGACAAAATTTGTACTACATGGGCTTTAAAAGTAGAGTTCAAGACGTTCCATTTGGAACGTTGCAGACCTCAATAGGGTTGATGATGCTTGTCTTATAATCAATTTAGTAAAAAAAAGTGAAGTTCGCGTGGTTTTGGCGGCCATATTTTATCAGCCATGATGTTTCGATAAAAACGCCACTCGGATTTTGAAAGTTGACTTCAAGACTTTTCGATTGACCATCTATAGACCTTTATTGGACCAAACCAATTTTGGCTTGTAGGGGGTCATTCTATGAGAAAGAATGACACATATTAAATCTGTATCATGTATTTAGCAACATTTTAATTAATTTCGGTAGGAGCTGGAGCCTTTTTTATATTTAACTCTTATTATTCAGTGGCACACATTTTATAATTTTTATTATTTATACTTAATTAATTGTTTAAATTTTTCTCTTTTTGTTACAATTGTTGACATTTCGTGAAACCTTCGAAATTTTTGTGGATTTTTTTAAATCTTATTAGGAATCTGTATTATCATCGGAGATGGTAACAATAAATCAGAATAGAAATCTTTTCACACACCGTGAAAATGGAAATTTACAATATCGATCAAAGTTATCTCCTCTAATACAGAAAATTTTAACGTCTTTCCAGACTAGATGGAGCTATACATTAAAAAAAATTTAATTAAATTTATGCAGAAAAAAGATCTCCTTTCGCTCCGCTGGGATTCGAACGCCAGGTCAACTGATTGCCGGTCAGGTGCTCTACCACTAAGCTACTAGAGAGATCGAAGAAGAATCCTTGTTTTGAAGCACGCATTATTTTGCAAGATGTTAAGTTTTAATACATGTCAATTTTACAAGAATCTGTATTGTCATCGGAGATGGTAACGATCAATCAGAATAGAAGTCTTTTCACACACCGTGAAAATGGCAATCTAAAATATCGATCAAAGTTATCTCCTCTAATACAGAAAATTGTAAGGGCCCTGGAAATCAAGTGTAAATCGCAAAAAATGGATTCAGGCCGAACGGCGAAGCCATTTTGTCTGATTTTTTGTATAAATAATCTAAAGGGTATACAGACTGGGGGTACATGTCGCTTTTTTCGAAAGGAAATCTATTTTTCATGTAAAAATTAAAAGAAAAAAATTTTCCTCGACTTCATTCAGGGGCGAACACACCATATACGAAAACTAGGGGCCCCTACCCAAATGAGTGGGTGAATTCCCAAAAGTTTGGGTGGGTGTAAGTGGTTGGGGGTGGATAATATCATGAAATGCAGACTTTAAGTAAAATTAAACTGTAAACAATATAATATCGTATAATCACTTCGCCCCCGAATTCTTGCATGCAATATTCACGCCGAATCAGTGTAACTGTACAATTTTCGGCAACTTACTCCGAAAGTAGTACCTTGTACATTACATGACAATATGCAAGCTCTCTATGTATAAAAAGGAAGATTATACTGAGATGATTTTTCAACTACAATTATAAATTTTGAAGTGGGAGTCAATTTTTCAGTTAAAAGAATAAATAAATTTTCAAAGAAAAAAAATGATTTTTTAACAAAATAGTTATATTTTCAACCAACCAGATGAATTTTCAAGTAAAGTGAAGAATCCTTATAAGAAATTACTTTTTAGCCAAATTGTTAAATTTGCAAGAAAGTAGAATATCTTTAAGCAACAGAGATGAATTTATGAGCAATGAAACAGTTGATGACTTATCAACCAAAAAGGACATTTTTTTAAAAACTGTTCACTTTTTTAAAGAAAGTAGATTAAGTTTTCACAAAACAGTGAAAGTTTCAATACAAAATATTAATTTTTAAAGAGTAAGAATTATTTTATACTGAAAAATACGAATTTTCAAAGAAATAATTTAAGTCTAAACTGAAAATGATTAATTCTTCAGAAAATATTTCAATTTTCTAGCAAAGAGATGAATTGTAAACAAAAATTATGCATCTTCAGCCAAAAAATTAATGTTTAACAAAGTAGTTCATCCTTTTTGTACAAGCTCTCAGGTAAAACAAAACGGAGCGCTAGACTTATATAACCGGTTATTGCAGACAGCCCCTGAGTTGTACAAATATGCAAAGTTTGTGTACAATGCGAATAAATCTGTTATTTTCCGGAGGAAATTAGGCGACACAGATAATTGATATCTTGCACGTTTGTATAATCTCCTTTTTTATACAGAGAGCTTGTATATTGTCATTTAATTTTAATGTACAAGGTACTATTTTCGGAGTAAGTTGCCGAAAATTGTACAGTTACACTGATTCGGCGTGAATATTGCATGCATGAATACGGGGGCGAATTGATTATAAAATATTATTTGTTTACAGCTTGATTTTACTTAAAGTGTGCATTTCATGATATTATCCACACCCAACCACTTACACCCACCCAACCTTCTGGGAATTCACCCACTCATTTGGGTAGGGGCCCCTAGTTTTCGTATATGGCGTGTTCGCCCCTGAATGAAGTCGAGGAAAATTTTTTTCTTTTAATTGTTACATGAAAAATAGATTTCTTTTCGAAAAAAGCGACATGTACCCCCAGTCTTTATACCCTTTAGATTATTTATACAAAAAATCAGACAAAATGGCTTCGCCGTTTGGCCTGAATCCATTTTTTGCGATTTAAACTCCATTTGCAGGGCCCTTAACGTCTTTTCAGACTAGATGGAGCTATACATTAAAATTTTTTTAATTAAATTTATTCAGAAAAAATATCTCCTTTCGCTCCGCTGGGATTCGAACGCCAGGTCAACTGATTTCCGGTCAGGTGCTCTGCCACTAAGCTACTAGAGAGATCGAAGAACAATCCTTTTTCTGAAACACGCATTATTCTGCAAGATACTATGTTTTAATACATGTCAATTTTACTAGGAATCTATATCATCATCGGAGATGGTAACGATCAATCAGAATAGAAATCTTTTCACACACCGTGAAATTGGAAATCTACAATATCGATCAAAGTTATCTCCTCTAATACAGACAATTTTAACGTATTTTCAGGCTAGATGGAGCTATACATTAAACAAAATTTTAATTATATTTATTCAGAAAAAAGACAAATTGGCAAAATAATGCGTGTTTCAGAAAAAAGTTTCTTCTTCGATCTCTCTAGTAGCTTAGTGGTAGAGCACCTGACCGGCAATCAGTTGACCTGGCGTTCGAATCCCAACGGAGCGAAGAGAGATCTTTTTTCTGAACAAATTTAATTGAAAATTTTTTTATTAATCTTTGTAAATGAATTCAAAATCTTTTGAAATCTTTGTTAAATTTGTTAAATTGTTGAAAATTGCGTGACATGTCCGAGATTTTGGTTAGATCTTTATGAAATCTTTTTAAAAAATGTTGAAATCTTTTAAAATAATTGTGAAATCTTTAAAATGTTTGTGATTTCTTCGTTAAGTATTTTTCATTCTTTTTAAATATTGTAGAATCTTTAAAATCTCTGTGAAATCCATGAAGTCTACGATATCTTTGTTAAATGTTTTTCATTCTTCTTAAATAGTTGTTAAATCTTTAAAACCTTTGCCAACTATCTTAAATCTTTGAAATCTCTATAAAATCTGTCAGAATCTGTTATAAAATCTTTTGAAATCTTTTGTCAGCTCTCTTAAATCTTACATTTTAAAAATTTTTGTGAAATCTTTGTGACTTTGTGAAATTTTTCAGATTCTTGAAATTTTTGGTAATCTTCGACATTTTTGTGCAATCTTTTTAAATATTTTTGAAATTGTTCGAAATGTTGGAAATCCTAAAAATCTTTTGATATCCTTTGAAATCTTTTAAATTAATTGTAAAAAATTTAAAATATTCGTCATTTCTTTGTAAATCTTTTTCATTCTTTTGAAATATTTGTAAAATCTTTGTAAAATCCTTGAAGTTTTTGGCATCTTTCTCACTCTTGAAATATTTTCAATATCTTTGAAATCTTTGTGACCTTGTGATATCTTTAAAATTGTTGAAATTTTGTGAAATCTTTGAAATTTTTGTGAAATAATTCGAAATCTGTGACATCTTTTTAAATCTTTGAAAATCTTTTGAAATAATTGTCAATGCGTGTTTTCGTCATTTTAAATATTTTGTAATTATTTTTGAAATTTATTCTGCAGCTCGAACCAATTCGAATTAATCCGAAACAATTCGAAGCAACTTTTCAATCCTCTTCAACCCTTCTCAATGCGTATTTCAATCCCAAATCCGAATGTATTTCAGGCTCACTTATCAATCCTTCTCCATTGATGTATTTGCACCAACTTCAATCCGTGCCTGCAATCGGGAAAAAACTTTCACTCCTCCGCCCGATGCCCAATCCGAATGAATCCGAGACTCATCCCAAGCCAGTTTTAATCTTTTCAATATTCTCAAGTCTGTGCGCTCAGTTCGAGTGAATCGGAAACCAATCCGAACTAAACATTCAATCCTTTTAAATCCCTTCGTCAACATAAACTTGAATCCTAACACACCTTTTAATTCTTTTCAAGCCGTGCGCCCAATCCGATGAATCCGTGGCTCATCCAAAATGACTTTTCAATCCTTTTCCATTCTTGCACGTACATCAACTTCAATCCTACTGAATACGAATCAATCCGAACTCACCATTAAATTATTTTCAATCCGAATGAATCTATCCCCATCTAAAAATTCTCTAAAATTTTGACCCTTTTCACGTAGTTTGCAACGTTTTCTGGAAGTCTTAAAATGTATCAAATTTCGTCAATATTAATACTAAATGTTATTTATTATTATTTTTCAAGTTTTCGCGTATGTCTCACCGTTTTCGAGATAATTCAAAGTTTTGGTTTTTTCCTTTTGAAAATGTTTTTATTGGGTTAATTTGTGGTGGCCGAGGACCACCCCTTCTATAAAACCCTCAAAATTTTGTCAGTTTTGCGTATGTCACTGGTTGCGAGATCATTCAACATTTTTTTAATAATTTTGAAAATACTTTTACTGGGTTTATTCACGGTGGCCGCGGACCATCACCCTTTACAAAACCCCGACATTTTTCAGTTTTCGCGTATCTCATCGTTTTGAGATAACTCAAAATTTTTATTATGGAAATCTTTCTACTGGGCTAATTCTGGGTGCCCGAGGACCGTTCCGGTCTGGAATACCCTGAAAATTTGGTCAGTTTTCGCGTATGTCTACTTTACGCTACTTTACTATGATAGTTCGGGGTGGTTGAGGACCTTCATCAAAACGTGACAATTTGGTCAGTTTTCGCGTATCTCTCACCGTTTTCGAGATACTGTAAGATTGAAAATATGTGTCTGAATTTTTAAATCTTTCTATTGGGTTCGTTCGAGTTTTTAAATTCTTTTTATTGGGTTAATTGGAGTTGTTTGAAAAGAGAACCCTCTGAAAAATTCCTAAAATGTAATTAGTTTTCACCCATCTCTGACCGTTTTCGAGATAATTCAAATTTTAGATTACATTTTTTTTTTAAATCTGTTTACTGCTTTAGATCGGGGTGACCGAGGGCCATCCCCCTTTTGAAAATGTTGTCAGTTTTTACGTATCTCTGGCCGTTTTCGAGATCATTCAAAATTTAGATTTTTTTAAAATTTCGAATATTTGTTTACTGGTTTAGGCCGGGGTGGTCGAAGACCAATTTTGAACTTTTCTTTACTGTTATAGGTCGAAGTGGTTGAGGACCACCTCCCTTTAGAAGGACCTGAAAATGTTGTCAGTTTTCCTGTATCTCTAACCGTTTTCGAGAAAACTCAAAATTTGGATTTTGTTTTGAATTTTAAAAACTCTTTCCTTTCCCCTATGTTTAGAGAAACTAACAATAAATTATAACTAATTCGACCTTAACACACTTATTTTTATTCCTAATTTTTAACTATCTTATTAATTCATTATAATAATTATTCAGAAATGTTGACTCTTTTGAAATTTGCGCCTACTTGAATGATCGAGTTATCGAATCTTTTTACATTGTCAAGTTCTCGAATCTTGCTTTCGATTCTCGACAGCTGATTGGCTGGTTCTACTGTGACTTACATTATATGTCAATGGGTAACTGAATTGACCAATAGGGTTAAGGGACTACGCATGAAGTTAGCCGAAATGTATGTACTTTTTATAATAGGACTTTTAAATATTTGTAAAATCTTTGAAATGCTTGTCGACTTTTTCATTCTTTTTTTATATATTTGTAAAATCTTTGTCAATGCTCTTGAATCATTACAATTTTTGTAAAATCACCATTATATAATCGCCATTATAATCCGTGATAATGGGGGTGTCTTTTCCAGTAAATGATTTATTAATCAATGAAATCCTGCTCCGTTGACAGACACGCAAAATTAAAAATGGTTGAAAAATTGTTAAGGTGTTTTTCTTTCAAATATGTAAGATAGTTATGGATGTGTTATTTATTGAAAATAAAAATTTTCCTTCTCACTCTTAGACACACAGAAGTTAAAAAAGTGTTAACTAAATACAAAAAAAAATTAATTAAAGTTCTGGAACATTGATGTTAGCAACAAATCGGTACTTTGGTAAAATATTTTCTCTCACTCGAAAGTACCCGGTTCCGTGGCCAAACGTCGGAAAACGCATCAAACTGAATAACAATGAATTCCAAGAACACCTATATATGGTTTTCGAGGGCGCTGGTTCATTCCTTTTTTTCTTTGTGGCTTTTTGGTTCAGGTATCCATGTTCCTAACAAACATCAATTTTAGTAAATGTTCTGTCGTACACTCCAGGAGAATTAAATAAACTCTCCACAATCCACAGTACAATATCTTTCAATACTACCGTTCAACGTGCTTCAAGTCCTGATAAAAAAGAGCCACTGATGTTCAGGCAATTTCGACCCAACCTCGTAGATGTTCCTATGACAGCCCGTCTTCTCCAGTTCAGAGGCAAAGAAATGGAAGGATGGGGAGGGGCCGCCCACGCAGGACATTACTTTGGTCGAATACATATTATTAAACTCTCATTCCCCCAAAAAAAGGTCGGCCCCGAATTCGCAACCCTTAGGTATGTTCCACCCCATTCTTAGGAAATAGTCCCCCGTGCAGAAATGTGAGGTTCTAAGCCTCGTAACGAGATTGATGTGACGTCTCGGAAGCTTGAAGCTTCGAAACCATGGTCTTGGCTCTTGCTACCTCATCAGCAGTCTTGTTGTCCATTATGCCCACGTGAGAGGAAACCCAGGCAAAGCGGATCGAGATCCCTAACCGGCCCGCATAGGCGGCTCCATTGCCCACCATTCGCGCGAGGGTGTGCCCGAGGGGGTTCGGGAATCTTTCCCGGATAGCTATGAGAGCCACCTCTGAGTCTAAATATGACCACGTCCCTCCATTCTTCTCCTAACACCCGGGTAAGAGCATGAAAAAGACCCTGAAGTTAAGCCGTCAAAGGAAACGAGTAGTTTCTCAAGCGAACCCCATATCTTGAATTCCTAACTGGAATGAAGAAGCCGCAACCCACCGCTCCCGAAACAGGGTTCACCGAGGTATCCGTGAATACTCGGATCGCCTCAGGTTAGCTCGTGCCCGCGAATTCCTCGAACAGTGTCCTTGGGGATGTCATTTCCCTAAGGGAAAGGCGAAACTCACTGTCCATATTCAGATGCGCGACGAAGTCAGACCAATCCTCATCAAAATAGGCAGTCGTAACCGTAATATTCAAGGCCCGAATGAAGGAGAACCGGGTTTGAAGGTGACTAATAGGCCACAGTGCTGCGGTTGGACCCTTAACCTTTTATTCTGGACCCTGAAACTTTTATTCGAAGAATTCACCGCCAAGGATGTTAGCCTCTCAAACAGCGGGCTCCCGCTGGAGCGGGAGCCCGCTCAGCGACAGTGGAGCTTCCCCGGCCTCTGACAGAAAGATGGAAAATCGTAGTGGAACTCATGCATCCAAGAGCCACTTGCAAGGAGGCATACTGAATCCAAACTAGCATTCTCAAAGCTGTCTCGCTCGCTCCAATCAAAAGGGGAGCACCCCACGCCAGACAGGCCCTGATTAATCCCTTATGGACCGTGCGCAGAAAGGCAGGAGAGGCCCCCCAGATGTCGCTGGAAATGACGCGAATAATGTTGAATGCTCGCACGTTATACTTCATACATCAAGCCAAATTCCCAGGTAATTAAGGGAGGGTTGACACGTAATTTCCACACCTCCAAATGGTATGACCACATCTTCGAACCTGTCCCTAGACCTCGAGAAAGCGCACAGCTGAAACCATGGCGAGAGAGAGTGGACTGCTCGTAACAGTAGGGCCAGGGCATCTAGCACCACGTCTGAGGTCACATAAAGGAGAACATCGTCGGCGTACATGGAGACTTTAACCATGCAGAAACCGCTGCGAGATGTTGGAGAGCCCGTTTATAATATCGTAAGTTAGGCCGCCCATTTCCGGTACATATTTGGCTTTGCTAAAAGACAACATACAGAAAGTCCCACCAGGAAAAGGCTTAGTTCATCGGATCCGTCTCGTTCGGGTCAAGGATCGGTTCAACTAAGACCGGTGGAATATCCGCACGAACCAATTCTTCTCGTAGTTCTTTGGTAACCAGGGATGACGTATCAGTCACCGCGTCCGTATGCGGAGGGACCTTATTATCCACGACCTTAAAAGCAGCTTTCGCCTTCCGGGTCTGGTTGGATAAGTACCTCCTCCTCGCCGTTCGCCTACTCGCAAGGGTCCCCTCGCACTCGCTATTCGACCAAAGTGGCACCCCTTGCTGCCAGTTCCGCGGCTGCTTGCCCTGAATGCTCCATTCATCTCAAGGGCGTCAAAGACGATGTTTATGAACCTTTTATAAACCCGTGCGGGGGTGTCACCCTCAAGCAAGACCCGGGAAATTGCCGTAATCTCTCCATCCATATGTCTGCGGAACGGAAACCAGTCCAGCAATTGTACATTGAACCTGTTCGAATAGGTGGTGGTTATTACCGAGAAGGCGTCGAGCACCGTGACCGTGGAGATCGGAGCCAGGCAGGGCGAACAAAACACCAGGTCAAGGTTGTTAAAAAAGCAACCCGGAGCCGGGATGAGCGTGGGCTCTGAATCATTCAGGGGGACCAGAACCGCCTCGTAAACGGCAGTGGAGAGCTGAATACCCAGGAAATTGGAAGTAAGGGCGCCCCACATGGGGGAATGGGCATTGAAGTTCCCACAAAGCGAAACTTTTCCGTACCCCTCTATGCATTTAATGAGGGGGCCTCCCCATGTATCTCGCAGTACCCTCGTTTCGGGTGGGACACATGTCGAGATAACTGCGATCTTGCCTAGCGAGGAGGACACGGTTGCCTCAACCACGTCGGCCTCCTGTTCCCAGGGACCCCTGAGTTCCATCCTCAAGAGCGAAACTGTCCTTGACCGGAATGAGAACACCACCCTCGCCACGTCCATCCCCTCAATCGACCCGGTATGTTAGGTAGCCCTTAATATACCACACAATGCGTTTTGTCAACCATGTTTCCGAGATGCAGAGAATGTCGAGATCATTCTCATTCAGCATTGCCTCCACCTCTGTCTTTCTGTCCCTACGCATTACGATGTGCGCGTTCCAGTTTGCAAATTTAATACATTTGACTTGCTCTTCCATTCCAATCGAGCAACCCAATGAACAATAGCTTGTATCGAAACAACTATTTAGCACGAGTTCTCTTCCCTATACGAACTTGTACGGCAAAAATAAAACATAAAATAGTGCCACCAGTTTCCCTAAAACGGGAACTTTATCGACGGAATTGTACACAAAGCAAGTGTATGAGGATATGCTCATTGGATGTGAAGGGCGTGTGCTCCGTTAGATTGATAAATTGTTCAAATCGGGAGCAAAACATAGTTGGCAGGTCCGGGAGTTCCCCACCCCAACTATAGCTAGGCAATGGCAATTGTAAGAAGGCCTACATCATGCCGACACCCGGATCTCCCAAAGTTCCAAAGCCTAAAGCAAACAAATAATAGCAGAATAGATTGAGTAAAATAAAATAACATGTAGCTCAAAGAGATTCCTTACTGCATCTAAGGCATTGGGAGTGAATTCTCAAACTCGTTAAATCTTCTCACCCCAAGCAAAATTAGCAAAGTAAATCTTAAAACATAATTACTAAGGTTTGAACGTATTTACAATGTTTCAGGGAAATTGTACAGGGTTTCACAATTGCATGCCGTTTTAGATAGTTTCATGGATTCCGGAAGGTTTGCACGGATTTGACAGTTCATGGTTAATCAAATTCTAAATTTAGTTAATTTAAAAGGATCTTAGGTTTTTCTTCAAAACCCAAGGAATTTCCAAGGGATTTTAATTGTAAAAGCATAACGAAATTAGTTAAATAAGTCTTAATTAATGTTCCTAAAATTAAAAACATTTATTATTGCAAATGGGCAGGGTCCTCTAAGTCCTATAGCACTGAGGTTATCTAATGTAACCCATTGTACTATACCCTTGAATCTAATCCTCTCTGAAGAGACCGGTTTATGTCATATAGGCACTTATTGCTGTATAGGGAATGTCTACAAAATCATCTGGTTCACAGAAATGATTTCCAAAATGCTTCACTCTGAGGCACAAGCACATCACAGTCGTATAGGATGTGATGTACTGTTTCCTCACGGAAGCCGCACTTTCGAAATCGAGGGTCGCTGTCGATCTTCATGCTTTCTTCCAATGTTCAGGAGTTGTTTAGACTTAACTAAACATGATTCTTTGATAAACTTTTTAGAGTGTATCATACCTTTAACCCTCTTCCAAATCCTCGCGTGTTCCTCCAAGAGCCACTTTTCAATGGCATGCTTAGACGAGGCATACGAAGCTCCGCAGTATGGTTCAGGTCCGCTGAGTACTTTTTCAGTCCCGCTTTTTGAATTCATATCTGCTTTATCGTTACCTTCAGCGTTCTCATGTCCAGGAACCCAAATTTTCGTTCACCATGTGGAGTTCTGGTCACTCCAGATATTATCAAAGATAACGAAAGAAATATTGTGACTTACCCGAGTCGTCCGATGATTCGCTCTCGGAGCTTGCGTTTGCTCGAGGAACGTAGTTTTCGTCCACCTCAGAATCACTTACGTTTCCGTAACTCTCAGCGTCGGACTCATTCTCAGAGATATCATTCAAGAGAGCAACGATTTCTTCCGGTTTCAATCCACAATGACGCGCCATGGTGGCCATGGTTCGCTTCCGTTGCGCTCGAAACAGCCCGGTGTCCTAAGGACACCGCCAGTCCTTCTAGGTAGCTGGTTCAATATCGCCCGTTCAAAAATCGATATCGATGTGAAACTTCGGAAATGTGTATTTTAGCCAACTTTAGGAAAAGTCAGGGTCGGTGAGACCGAAATTTTTACTCAAATCCGAACCACAGCGTTTTTAAAACGCAGGGTGTCCTGAGGACACCACTCGTCCTTCTAGTGTTAAGGAGGAAAGCTGCACCTTTCACTACAGAGAAAAAACAATCCAGGTGGTGAATGAATTCTGTTATCTGGGCGAGACTTTCTCGAATTCGGGTCTCCCTTCTAAAACAGAAGAAATAGCAAAATACTCATTCAATGTTGCAACAGATTCGGTGTTAAAAATTCTATGGAGCACCGAATCGTATTCCTAGGAAACTAGTAGATAAACGTTTATTTTTCATCCTACTGGCCTTAAAAAATTGACTTGCTTACACTTCCATTTTTTACAGAATTTTCTTAAAACTAACATCCTTCCACACCTTATCTCTAACGCCGCTCGCTCTTATCGCATTGTCTTCCTCGCCTCGCCTCGCACGCATGTCCCTACTTTCTTGCTTTGCCTCGCATTACCAAACTCTGCCTCCGCGGCTAATACCTAATACTTATCTACTATTTACAATATTTACATTTACTTATATTTACTTCCTCCTCTATTTACAATCTTTCCTTCTCCATTCCTCTTTCTCCTTCCTTCTCTTCTTCTCCATCTTACCCAAGATTCCCTTCACCCATGCTACTGCCCTTTTGTCCCCCCTTTCATGCATCAATACCTCCATGCTTATCCCACTCCTTGCCACCTCTACGCACTCCTCCAACCAGTGCTCCACTCTTGCCTCCCCCTTCCCACATATTTCACACATCCATTTTTCCCTAGCGAGCCAGAACCTATTAAAACCCTCCATGCACCCACATCTCATCCTCGCTATAAGCTCCTGACTTCCTTTCTCTCCTTTCTCACAAAAATATTGCGCTCTCGCCCTTGGCATAATCCACACATAGTTCCCATTAAACCTTGTCTCTCTTATTCTCTCTTCCCCTGCTGTCTTCTCTCTTCGCTTTCCTTCCACCCCCACACCTCTACTCCATACAATAGCACACTCATCACTAGTGAGTCAAACAATTTCATTCTCCTTCCAAAATCATCTGCGAATAACTTCTTTCCCAACCCCCACATCTGCCTCATCACCACATTTGCCCTCCTCACTCTCTCTTTTATGTGACCATCCACTCCGCCATTCCTCCGAAACAAGAAGCCCAGGTACACAAACTCTTTCACCACCTGCACCGCCTTTCCCTTCAACTTCCACTCCCCTTCCTTATCCCTTCCACCTCCTTTTCTGAAAACCATAACCTTGGACTTTTCCGCATTCAGTTCTAACCTGTTCTTATCCAGGTATCTTCTTAACCTCTTCATCATTTCCTTTAAGGCCTCCTCGCTTTTTGCCAACAACACTATGTCATTTGCATACGCTAGCGACCAAATACTAACCCCTCCTATCCTGACTCCTCCTACCACTCCGGCCTCCAGCTTACTTTCCATATCCGCAATTAAAATCGCAAAAAGCGTTGGGCTAAGCGGACACCCTTGTCTTAACCCCCTATTCATCCAGAATCCCTCCGAAATCTCCTGTCCTCTTACCTTATCTTTGGTCTCTTCATATATCTCCCTTACCCTCTCGATCAGGCCTCTCTCCACTCCCCTATCCTCCATCGCCTCCCACAACCTCCCCCTATCCACCGACGGAAACGCGCCTTTTAGATCCACAAAAAACGCGTACACTCTCGATCCCTTCTTCGCTAATTCTCTATCCACCACGTGCTGCAGAACGTAGATATTGTCGATAGTACTCCTACCTGCCCTAAAGCCCGCCTGCGTCTCCGGCAATATTCCTTTCCCCTCGACATCCTTCCGCAGCCTCTCCGCCACCACCATCGCGTATACTTTATACGATGTATTCATTAGCGTAATCCCTCTATAATTTTCCTGCCTATCCCTATCTCCTTTCTTATACAGAGTCACTATTAACACTTCTCTCCACCCTCGTGGGAATCCCTCCCCCCTCCATACTTTCTTCACTACCTCCTTCAGCCTCTCCCTAACCTCTTTTGTACTAAACAGCCGTGCTTCGTTCTCTACCCCATCCAGCCCTGCTGATTTTGACCTTCTTAACTTCCTTATCTGTTTCTCTATCTCCTCGTCATTCAACTCCTCCATCTCTGCCTCCCCCGTTCTTCTACTCCCATCATCTCTATTCCTTGAATCTGAGCCCTGAAATGATTCTTTAAAAAACTCCCTCCACTCCTCGCTCCCTATCTTCTCGCTGATCCCGACTCTACGCTTTCTAAACCTATTTATTATCTTCCAGGCGTCCCCCTCTGTCTTAACATTTCCTAACTCCTCCTCCAGCTCTTTCTCCTGTTCCTGTTCTCTCTTCTTACACATCAATCTAAACCCCTTTCTCATTTCTACGTACTCCTCCCTTTTCGCAGTACCCTCTTTCCACTTCTTATACTTCCTCTTCACCTTCCTTTTCATTTTTTTACATTCCCTATCCCACCACGGCTTCACCATTCCTTTCTTCTTCTTTTTGAATACCTTCTTTTGCACGCACCCTTTCACTTTCTCTTTTAAATCCTCCCATATCTCTTCCACCGTCTCCCCTTCGAAGCGTACCTTCACTAACTGCTCCTTATACTTCTCTATCGCCTCCTTCGTCCAGCTAACCCTCTCCCCCGTCGACACTTCTTCCCCACCTTGCCTTCCGCCGTTCTCACCCCTTATCCACAACTCTAATGGCTGATGGTCTGATTCTACCCTCCCTTCTACTGCGAATCTCTCCATCTCCTCCCACCCTTGCATATTCATGACTATATAGTCTATCACCGATACCCCCACCTTACCTACATATGTGTATTCTCCCTCTTCGTCCGCAGTTGCCATACCATTTGCCACCGCCCAGCCTCTATCCTCCATCCAGTCCCTTAGAATCTCCCCCTCCTTATTTATTAACCTATCCTTCGAATTCCTTTCGAAGCTCTCCCCTTCCTTATTGTACACTGTCACAAACTTACACGTTACTCCTCCTATCTTTACTTTCCTCATTTGCACTCCCTCTTCCTCTCCGTGAGCTTCTTCCTCTAATCCATCTCTAACCCCCGTTATAATTCCCCCACTAGCGCTTCCTTTCTTCTTCACCGTGACCGTCTCCTGGAGTCTCCACCTATACCCCCTTGGCAGCTTTGGCTATATTTTATTTCATTCCTTTCTTTCCACCCACATCTCTACCAGTCCTACCACATCAAATTCCTGGATATACCTCCAGAACTCCTCCTTCTTCTTTACCCCTGCTACGTTCCAGTAAAGCACCTTCACAACTCCTCTACCCTGCATTACCCCCACCCCCCTACTTCCTACGAAACAAATTTCCCTGCACTTCCTTCAACACCTCTTTCTCCTCGTCCCACACCCACATTTTCTCGTCTATTTTTATGTTTCGATATCCTACCTTCGCCGATCTCCCTTCACTCCTCTCCCTCCTAGCCCTGTCGTACAGCATTCTCTGTACATCCCTTTCCTTTCTGGTCAAATCGTGATCGATGAAAACCTCCTTATCCTTTATCCTATTTTTATTTCGCATTACCCCCAATTTTTCTTCCCAGCTCTCCAACTCTACAACCGCCACTTCTTTCTCCTTTCTCCCCTCCAACTTAACTTTCCCTACCCTGCCTTTATTCGACCCTATGCTCTGTAGCAGCGCTTCCACGCCCTCCCTTTCTTCCCCGCTCTTCATCTTCAACCCTCTTATCACAATATTATTTCTCCTGTCTGCCTTCTCCTTTCTCTCCATTCTCAACTTCATTGCCCTTATCCCTTCCCTATCCGCCCTCTCCTCCTTTTCATTCCTACGCTCTCCCACTTTCTCTTCTATCATATTCCCTACCCTCTCCCAAATACCTTTAATCGACCTCGCTTTTCTCCGGACTCTCTTGGTTGTCTCTCTTCCTCTTCAAGAGATCCTCCCCGTCACTTGCGCTAGTCTCTCTCTCCCTTACCTTCTCGCTCCCTTCTTTCCCACCGTTTCGCTTTCTCCCTCTCCCCGACGCACTGCTCGACACCGGGCCACGCGCTGTTGGCCGTCGTGGCTTGTGGAAAATTCCCTCCCCGTCAGTTTAACTACCAGCACTGCCAGTACTCTCGCTGCCCACCTCCCGCTCTGCCGCCGGTAACTGGGACCTCTCCATGCGGTACCTTCCGCAACCGACAGATGTCTCTGCAGAATGTTGGCGTCTTTCGCCGCCCAATTTTCCTTTTATTTCCATTTTTTTTCTTCAATTCCTCACAATCCCTGCAGACACCCCTTTCTCTCCCTTAACATCCCCTAACTCTGCGAGAGCCACCCTTGACCCCTCGAAAGCCCAAGACTCCTGACCACGAACTCCCCCGATTACTTGCCAACCTAACCTCACTTTCCCTATGCAACTAAATCCCACCTCACACCCACGCTGAAGCTCACTTTTTATCTCCAATCACACCTTCCACACAAACACCACACCAACATGCAAGTCTTCCTAGGAAACTAAAGAAACTTTATTTCGTAGGTAAGTTACAAGTGACCTGTTCTACGATAAGGAAATCTGGGGAATAAGGCATTTAGATCCGATAGATACTGTCCAGACTATATTCTACAAAAGAGTTCTGGGCCTTCCAAGGTTCTCTCCAAGTTACGCGATAAGAACGTATATCTTTCATTATCTAGTGAGGCATCAGGGAGATCCTTAAACTGGCTTGAAAAATTATATAGGATAGATCATTGTAGGCTGCCTAAAATTGGTTTTAATAGGTTATTTATGCTAGCACAACAAAAATCTATAAATATTAAATATAACTGGTTCATGCAAATCCAGCAGGAAATAATGAAATTCATGAAGGATGGGGAGAAGCGTTGAACTCTCAAGACTCCTTGACTTTCGTTAAACAAAAAATTATTGAAGGGTATATTGGTAAATTTAAGATAGAAGATAGAAAGAGGGTCGAGCAGTCAAGTAGTTTTTAGGTGTATCCGCATTTAAAACTAGTTGAAGGGCAACAACCGTACTTGAGCTTCGAACTACCCATGAATAAATTAAAAGTAATGGCACAGTATCGCACAGTGGGCTAAAGTGAACAAGTCCAGGACAAAATCGTAGAACTTTCGATAGGAATTACCTAGAGGAGTAGGTAGAGGGTTCAGTGTAGGTTTTCAAACTTATAGCTTACATTTTTAGATAAAACCGATCATATTGGTCCTCCTTGGATTTGTCATTTTTAATTTTTTATTCAGACTCAGATTTGAAATCAGCGGCAAGAAAAACCCCCGAGTAGCACTTTTTAATCAAGCCTGTTTCATTTCTACAAGTCCGGTCCGCCATATTGAATCCGTCATTTAAAATTTTAAATTTTGAACTTTAGATTTTAGGTTGGCAAATTTAATTTGTGTGAATCATTCATGCCATGAAGGGTTAAAATATAAAATTCAGTTGCATTTTTCTCGGAAACAGGATATCCTCGGCATGACAAAATAATACAATATACAATACACTAATAGAAATTTTTGTCAAAAATGTTTTTTTAAAGCTTTATCATATTTTTCATCTATTCTGTCGTTACTTATTTGTAAATCCCAAAAACATTAATCCTTTTAGGTCATTTATGTCAAATGTTCTACGATTTTCTCACGGACTTCTTCACTCTAGCCCACTGTGTGTCGCCTCATGATTACTAGTTTTGCGAGTATTACGATTGATGGCGAGCGAATTAGATTAGTTTTGGAAGAATTTTGCAAATTTTGTAATCAACCAGAACCTGAAAATCTACATCGCCTATTGTTTGAGTACCCCGCCTATGATAAAGCAAGAAACTCTATATTTGCAATAAAAAATAAAATGTTAGCCTCTCTAGAGGTATTATTTAGGACATTAAATGCGTATACTCGAGAGAGGATGTAGTGAAATTGTATCAGATCCCTTCCTTGAAAATATACATTGTTATTTTAAAATTATATATAAGATCCAAATTATGAAGTGTTTACCTACCGACCTCATTTTGACAGGCATATGCTAAAACAAATTAATATATAAGTTGAAAAAAAGGGTTAAACAACCACCGCAGGGTTCCACTGAGAGCAACTGCCATCTAAAAATGACACCGGCTCCCAGTCGAACCGCGGTAAATCACACTTATGGCCACGTCTCACAACCGTGAGATAGGTGGTCACAGGGCACGATGAAATAACAACGAAAGGCCAGCGAAACCCTCGTGTGTCTTGAGGACACGAAGCGACCCAAGGATGACAGCTTTCTGCATCCATCTCGAAAGTGCCTTGGCATATTTTTGGCACGCGGGTATGGCTTCAAGGTTACGAACCAGTGATAGTTTCGCACCTCCAATAGCACCTATCATAAGGACAATTACTTGTACCGAATATTTTGGGTACAGTCGTTGTAGCTCTCTTTTAAGGTCTTGATACCTCTCCTCTTTTTGTTTCTCCTTTGCAGTGATGTTGTATTCGGACAGAGCCGAGAATTCGATCACGAATATAGTTCGTTTCTCGAAGTCTTGGAGAACAATGTCAGGCCTCGAGTGCGCAACGGAGACTACTGTCCGAAAATTGTAGTTCCAAAAAATTTGGCACTTCTCGTTTTGGACAATTGACTCTATCTCCCTTGGAGCGTTCGGCAGGGCAGGGTCGCGGTCAACACCGTAAGAGCGACAAAGATGGTAATAAAGCACTCTTAGGGCCGCATTATGTCTGTAGATATACTTCGTCCCTGTGTGAGTGGGACACCCCGATAGTATGTGTTCTAGGTACTCAGCGTGTGCATGACACGCTCTGCACCTATCGCTGGGAACTTCTTGACATAAAATGCGGTCACGGTATGCTAAGGTGGAAATGACACCGTCCTGGCATGCGAAAATAAAACTCTCTGTGCCTGAATTAAGCCCTGATGATTTGAGGAAAGCAAAAGTCTGCTCCTTCGACAAGGACTCTTTTTCTACATTTCTGTGAAAGTTTCCGTGCATTTTCTTGTCGAGTAGCTCTCGGTGAAAATTTTCAACCTCTGCTTTCTTCACTTCGGCCTTTAGAAGTGAAGCATCTAGATGGAGTAATGCATTATCCTCACTTCTGATGTTAAAATTCAGGCCAAGGGTCTCGGCCGCTTGCTCCGCGGCTTTGTAAAGGAACGCTCCTTCGCCAATCATCTCGTGGTTCCAGACCATTTTGTAGGAGAGGATCTCTTCCATTCACAACGATGCGATGTAAGCTGTACTTAGAACAATTCGGTTATGAATACACTGAAGATTCAGAAGTCTGCGTCCGCCTTGACGGCGTAAAATGTATAATCGCGGAACTGACGAATTCATATGCAAGCTTTTATGCATGTGCATGATCTTACGTTTGGTGATATCAAGGGTCGTAAGCTCGTTCTTCGTCCATTGAACCACCCCAAACGAGTGAAGTAGAACCGGGACGGCAAGCATGTTAGTCGCAAATTCCTTGTTCAACGCCGACAGATTGGAAGACCAAATTTGTCGAAGAAGATGCTTGTATCTGCTTCGGAGAGACTCCTTCACCGATGTTACATCCTGAATGCGGTTTTGAGGCACGCCCAGGTATGTATAGGTCTCTCCAGTATTCAGATGTCTAATGACACTTATATCCACAAACTCAGGGTCCTTGGGCACGCCAGTAATCTTTCCATTCTTCAGATTAATTTTGGCACACTTGTCCAAACCAAAGTCCATCCCAATCTCTCCTGTGTACTTCTTGACGATATTTATAGCAATTTGAAGTTTGCTTCTACTAGAGGTATAGATCTTCAGGTCATCCATATGAAATACATAAGTGACCCTATGCTTGCGCTGATTAGTGTCGCCACAGAGGTATCCAGAAGAATTCCGTAGTGCAAGAGATAGAGGCAGTAGTGTGATGCAAAAAGGCATGTCAATTAGCAGGTTCTCTCGGCAGCCTGCTACACCTTTATATATATATATATATATATATGTGTGTGTGTGTGTGTGTGTGTGTGTGCGTGCGTGCGTGCGTGTGTGTGTGTGCTTGTGTGTAATTGAAAGTTTGTCATATGGACAACCGCGGGATTTCTCCGGGAGCGAGTGTCATTGTACGAAATTGCACCCGCTCCCAGCGAAATCGCAGTAACGTTTCAGTTGTAACCACGGCTCACGACCGTGATGTAGGTGGTTAATGTCTGATGGACTCAATTCGACGATCCGGCAAAAGTCACATTCACCCTGAGAAAACTGAGTGACTCAAGGACGATCGCCTTGTGCATCTTCCCGGCAAGTGTCTTAGCATTTCGTTGACACGCAGTGATGCTTTTCAGGCTATTAACCAGTGCAAGCTTGGCACCTTCAAGAGCACCGATGATCAGGACGACTAGCTTAACAGAATATTCCGGGTATAACCGTCGCAACTTCCTTCTAAGCTCTTTATACCTCTTTTTCTTTTCATTCTCATTGGCTGTGACGTTCTTGTCGGCTGTGCCGAAAATTCGATGACGAACATGGTTTGTTTCTCGAAGTCAAGGAGAACTATGTCAGGCCTCGAGTGCGCGACAGAAACAATCGTCGAGAATATGAATTTCCATAATATGCGGTACTTCTCATTTTTGACAATTGACTCTATTCCCCTAGGAGCATTTGTCAAGGCTAATGCCGTAAGATTGACAGAGATGGTAATAAAGCACTTTTAGTGCCGCATTGTAACTTTGCATGTACGTCGTTCCCGCAGGATTTGGACAATTAGATAGTATGTATCCTAGATACTCGAGGTGTGCATGACACTCTCTGCAGCTATCATCGGGAATGTCTTGGTTCAAAATATGGCGACGGTATGCTAAAGTTGAAATGACACCGTCTTGACACGCCAGAATGAAACCCTCCGTGCCCGACTTCAATCTGGGTGATTTGAGGAAAGCAAACTTTAGCTCATACGACATCGACTGATCCTTCACATTTCTGTGGAATATCCAGTGCATCCTCTTTTCGAGGAGCTGTTTATGGAAGTTTTTCTCCTGTGCTTTCTTAATTGGGGCCTTCACGAGTGAGTGCTCGAGATGGTTAATGTTTGATGCATTTCGCTCACCCCTTTTAAGAAGATGGTCTCGTCCATTTGCTACTATATGTGCTGTACCCAGAATAATCCTGTTGTGAAGACATTCAAGATTAAGTATTCCCTGACCACCTTGACGGCGTGAGATGTAAAGTCGCGGAACTGACGACTTGAGGTGCATGCTTTTGTTCATGGGCATAACTTTTCTTGACCCGATATCGAGGGATCTGAGCTCATCCTTCGTCCATGAAACCACTCCAAATGAATAGATTACTACCGGGACGGCAATCATGTTGATTGCAGATACTTTGTTCCTCGCCGACAGTTCGGAGGATCAAGTCTGTCGGATAAGACATTTTGTATTTACTTCGGAGAGCATTCTTAATCGATGTTGCGTCCTGAATGCGGCTTTGTGGCACGCCCAGGTATGTATAGGGATGCCATTAAGTTTTCTTGGCTTCAAATTAACCTTTGGCGCATTTTTCTAACCCAAACTCCATCCCAATCTCTTGAGTGTACTCTTTGACAGTCTCTAGAGCTAGATTTAGTTGCTCTTTATTTTTAGAACATATCTTCAGATCTTCCATGTAAAATACATGAGTGACCTTATGCTTTGGATTTCCAGTTTTGCCGCAGAAGTACCCTTGGGAATGGCGAAGTGTGAGAGATAGTGGCAATAATGTGAGGCAAAAGAGGAGAGGGAGAGAGATTATATCATCATCGTAAGGTGCAAGGTGATTTTCAAGAGTTCCTTGCAAAATATCAAAGTTTTTCAAACGCTCGGTTGTCCGCTCAACTGTACTCTAGCTGCTACAAAACCTGACGTTTTAATAGCTTCGTTCGCGGAAAACTGATTCCTTTGTTGTAAAAATGGTGGTATGATTAGTTTTATTCGGTATCTCGCAACACTCGACCTCGGTCAAAAAACCTCCGTCCACTACGATGCCGACAACAAAGGGTCACATGTTTTTTGTAATGTTTGATTCCTGAAAATTTGGTGTATCTGGAGCACAACCTCCATGAACTTTACTTATAAGTGATATCATGCCGGGGAAGGTTGCACAAATCAAAACTTTAACGATGCGTCTTCCCTTATAACGCGAATATGTTGATATTGTTGATGTACTGCATTGTAAGAACTTTGATGTTTCAATAGGAACAGCATTACAGTCAAGTACAACTCGTGTTGGCGTATAATTCGGAAAACACTTCGGCATATTGCAATTCATTTCTTCTGTAGTGGGCCAGCTAATAACATACAATAAATCTTGTTTTACGTAGAGGTTGAAGTATAGCGAAGAAAAGATTGCTATAGGTTTGACGCCATTCATATGATAAATTTAACTTTAATTATAGTAGAAACAAGTCTTTATTTAGTAGGCAAACTGTATTTGTGCTTTTCTTCTATTTTCTCAAGACAGTACACCAGTGCATTGATCAACTTAAAAGAATTCAGTCCAGTATAAGCTCTTAATTGCTCACAATTGAGAATTAAGTTAGTGATCCTAAAGGTGTATATCTTGAAAACACGTTTAGTCACTTGAACACGAACATCAATCATCCTTCTTTCTCCTTGTCCTTCCCCGAGGATAAAATCATTATGAAAGTGAGACAGGATAAAATTTTGGGTTACAGGTTGACTTTAAAAATAAGAATTGTACTTTCCATTTCCAAAATTTGTCCTTTCACTTAGCGCAGCTTGGGTCGGGGCCGCCAAGGCTCAATTGAATAGGTTTACGATAATAATGAAAAAATGTTGAGCGCCAGCTAGTTGACTCCCAACTAGCAAGGAAGCGATTAAAGCGAATAAAGCATGAGACGAAATTAATAGGGAGGATTCATTGGGGAGACCCAATAAGAAGCAGAAAACTACAGAGTTCCAGAGATATACAATTTTAGTGATTGGGTACTTACATTTTGTCGAATTTAGATCGACTTCTTGAATTTCCTTCGACAATTTCGATATATAATTTTATTCAAATCCTGATTATATTTCAGTCGATTACAACAATTCCGTAGTTTCGTCGAATTTCAATTATAAAACCACAATGTCCGCAGACCGACTTTTCGTCAGGTTAACAATTTTCCAAATTTTGCCGTTCGCTCGGGCGTCTGACGAGAAAGTGACGCTTCCGGCTTGTCTCGCGCTCGAGATCCCGCCGAAGCCATCGCGCGCAACCCACACGTAGGTCCCAAAACCCCGTGCCCGATGCTCAAGCCGCTGGACAGTCAGAAACCTGACATACCAACGAAATTCAAATTAAAAAAATGTGTCATACGTCAAAAATGAGCATTCTCATCTTGACGTCTACGGGTATATTGTATTTGGTAAGTTAAATCCTTTATTTAATTAATCTCCTGTCACAAAAGTCTGGACGCAAACATTCTTTATCGGGAGGTTGAGGAGGCGAATCCTCTGTTTGAAAACTGGTTATTTTCTTATAAATTAGTTCTGCAAAGAAATGAGTACGATTACTAAAAATGCTGTTCATATTTACAGTATTAATTTTCTCAAAAAATTACAGATTTTTTTAATTATTTGTATATACTTACAAAAGAAATCGCTGTCCTTGAAGTGCTTGCTACACACTTTTATGAACTCTGAAAAATCCGTAATTTTTCGTACAATTTGCCACTTGTCACAAATTATTCATCGCGGGAAGTACCTAAATGGAAGCTAATAAAACCCTTATCGTCATTTGTTGATGACTTTCACTGAGGTAAACAGCAATATCTAATTGTTTTCGACATTGCTTACTTTTGCACCTTCTCTTGGTTCTCACCTCCTCGAATAAAACCATCAGTTTTTAATGATGCTTTATTGTGGATATTTTTTCCGTACTTTCCATAACTTTTGTTCAAGTAAAAGTGTTCATATGTTATTTATTCTACCAATCGTAGATCACCATAAAGAATATTTCCTGTAAATTTCATCAAAAAATTCCAAGAATTGGCTGCATTACAAGATAAAAATATTGTTTTTCAAAAAACCGGATTTCCTGGCATGTTACAAAATGGCAAAAGCTCTTCAACTTTTTTGTCCAGAAAAAAAAGATACGCTATTTCATTTCATATAAGGATATGTACTTTTAAAATTAAAATTCAAAGCTTGTTTGATAAGTGTTCAGGGGTTAACGTAGTTCAGCGATAAACTTGTGTGTATACATGTAGGCGGTTATAGAATTTGGCCCCTCAATTGTATAAGATATAATACCGAACGCTACTATTTTATCGTTAGTTGAGATTATGGTAAACTGGAACTGTGGACAAATCAATATGTCACGAGGGTGAAGCTCCATGTAAGTGTCGGGATACAAATATGGAGTATCCTTTTCTTACGTACCCCCCTTGCCAAAGTATTGCCCCTTACAACACCTTGCGAACTATTTGCTTCCCTCATACCTCACCCCGCTCAGGCTACCGTGGTATTTCTTTGCTAGTAACATAAAAAATTAATTATGATACAGCAATCATGCATTTTTATATAAAATAATCAAGTCCCAAAATCGCATATACATTATATTTACAAGGTTTGTTGTTAAATATGATTTATGTTATGGGAATATCTTGATCACTTTACACCTATGAATAATCGATATTTTTCATTTCGTTTTGCGACAAGGCAAACAGATTTTCGATTTTACACTTCGCCATGACTTTTTATAACTTTTGTTTGTTTTTGAAGTTTGCCAGTTCAGAGTTAGGGTTACTACACTGACGATAACAAAATTCACCAAACTTAAACTTCAGATTACTTTAGCAATTGAAGTGCCCTAGAAATAACTAACAAAAAATACTAGTTTGCCTGGCATGTTATCTACATGTTTTTCTTTATTACACAGAATGGACTATTTTGATGTTCGGTATCTTGTCGGAGGTTCATTGTATGTATTCAAATACGGATGTTGTTGAGTTGAAACCCAGCAATTTTGATAGCCAAGTGTTGAATAGCGATAGTGTCTGGATTGTGGAATTTTATGCACCATGGTGTGGACACTGCCAGCAGTTGAAACCAGAGTATGAAAAGGCTGCCACAGCGTTGAAGGTATATTAAAAAAGAACATCATTAATTGTGATTTGAATAACATCCAAATTTATAATCTTATGTGTTTCGTATTTTCTTACAAATATGAATTTGATATTAAGTATTGTTATATATTGTCCATTTTTATTATAGAAACTTAAAACAACATACGCACGCGCTATGCTTGCGACTAGGTCCTTTTGACCTACTAGTACATATGTTCGAAGGTCATTCCATTTAAAACTTTTTTTCATGTGTATTTATTAATAAGATAGTGTAATAAAATTTTCGTATTATTTAAAATACTATGATTTTAAATTTTGATTTCATCATGATCTGTTTAAATATTTGTATAAGGAAGTATACAATTTTTTACCAGAGAACATATTGAAATGCAACAAAAAATTTCAAAAGAAAGTGCAAATTTCAGAGTGTACTTAAATTATTAATATCTGCCGAAATATTGAAAAATTGTCAATGTTCTTGGGCTCATATCAAAGATAAATATTTCTCGTTGTGTCAGTAATATTGCGACGCGCTGTACACAGTATACTCTGTAACCATGCAATTATTATCAAATCTTTTAATTAGAATGGCTGTTCGTTAGTTAGAATAGTTTGTAATGTGGGTGGGGAGCCCGTGAGATCCCTCCTGGCACTCGAAGCTATAAAGCTTATTTTTATTATTGTTCCACATCCGTGTTTATCCTCAAGCCAGTACACCGAATCTAGCCACCTTCACCGAGTTTTGTGTAGATATCTGTGCATTTCGTTTTTTCGAACGATCCGGAAATATAGCTCTCAGGTGCCAGGCATACCCCATCGCACAGTGAATGACGTGGACCTCTTTTCACGACAAGGTGAGCCTCAGACACTCTGCCATCCGATAGCTAGATTGGGATGAACGAAGCAGTCCCTCTGAGATCATCAGTTAGGTGCACAGATTCAGCGCACTCTTGGTGTGTTATGTAGATGTATGTGTTTGAGTGTGTTCATTACTTGAAATCGACCAGCGACCACCGAGCGATAGACCCCTCGACATGGAGCCCTTTCGCAAGGATATCGCCCACTCTCTTCCTAGTCTTCTCAAAGTCGACTAGTGACCCCCAAGAATAGTCTCCTCGACATGGAGCCTCTTTCTTGGGAGGTAACTAGACTCTTTTGAGGGGACCTACAGTTTAAGGTGGGTTTCGAACCACTAAAGCCCGGTAGAAGTACATAGAAGAATTTTCAATGGTAACAGTACAGGGATCGAATCCCAGGCCTCCTGCTGGGAAGCCTGACGTGTTATAGCCTGAGCCACCGAGACTCCAGAATGCCGGTTAACTATAGGATTAGAAAATAAACCACAAGTTTTCTGTCTAATTTAATAAAATGTTAATAATGTATTGCAATTAATGAATTATCAATATTAATTTATCGTAAAAGAAATTTAAATTATGTTCTAATTCATTTGCATAACAATTCGTGCATTGAATAATATTATGATCATAAGTAAATTATTGATGAAGATTGATTTTTGTATAAATTGAAATTTTTTTGAGGTATTTGAAATTTTAATATTATAAAACGATTAATATTAAAATAATTATTATATTATATTACTTTATTTTATTTATTTATATATTATATATATTTTCATATTATAATATATATATATTATATATATATATTATTATATATAATAATAAATAAAATATATATAATATATATATTTATTTATTACTTTATTTATTATTATTATTATATTATATTATATTATATTATATTATATATATTATATTATATTATATTATATATATTACGAAAAATATTATGAATATGTTAATGATGAATAAATAATTAACAAATGCAATGTAAATTTTAATAGTAGGTGGTGTCTGGGTTGCATGTATGTGTTTGGGTTGAGTGGACGCTCAGGAGCCTGGTTTAGAGGAAAAGTGATTTTGAGTGAAAAGGTATATAAAAAGTGAGAAAGAGGGAATAGCACAACGAGTATTAAGGGGGTAGTCAGGTTTAAATGATCTTTTTTTAGATATTTTTTTTACATTAATTTTTATTTGACATTTCAAATTTTTTAATATGTTGTAGGACATATTTTTGACTACCAAAAAAAACAAATATTGTAATTTTTCATCAACATCCGGCCGAAATATGGGTGACCGGAAGACGCCATATTGAAAAACGGTCGCCATGATTTCTCAATTTTGGATCATCTGAAACACAAAAACCAAATTGATTCTTAAAGAGTACATAAGTGGCTATCGCATGAACCTCAATTATAACAAAATATTGATAAATAAACAAATGGTGAAAGTTTTTATTATTTTTCGTTGTTTTCCACTTTTTTTCAACATTAAATCATGTGTCAAACTGTTGCCACGATTCCAGCCGATCGACAGGGGCGATTTCATTCAAATTTTAATTAAAATGTTCAGAAAATACTTGGCTATCGCACAAACCTCGGCCATGCTTTTCCATTAATATTTATTAACAGTTTGTCACATGATTTAATGTTGAAAAAAGTGGAAAACAACGAAAAATAATAAAAACTTACACCATTTGTTTATTTATCAATATTTTTTTATAATTGAGGTTCATCCGATAGCCACTTATGTACTCTTTAAGAATCAATTTGGTTTTTGTGTTTCAGATGATCAAAAATTGAGAAATCGTGGCGACCGTTTTTCAACATGGCGTCTTCCGGTCACCCATATTTCGGCCGGATATTGATGAAAAATTACAATATTTGTTTTTTTTTTCTGTCAAAAACATGTCCTACAACATATTACAAAATTTGAAATGTCAAATAAAAATTATCTAAAAAAGGTCATTTGAACCTGACTACTCCCTTAAGGTAAAGGGAATGCGTTGAAAAAATAATTGTAATTGGTCGGTTAAAGACAAAGGAATAAATAGGTGAAATAAGATAGTAAGGTTAGGAGTATAAATTGCTGGGAACAGACTTTGAGACGGATAGTGAAGGGGGGGGGGGGTAAACAGAGTTTAATTAAGTGAAAGTTAGGGTGAGAGGGATAGGGAAAAGTAACATAAAAACGTAAATAATTAATTTGTTAAAAGCTAGAAAGGATTCGGGCGGTCAAATAGTTACAGCATAGTGGCACATATGGAGGCGGCGGATACGGGTGAATGGGGAAGGTAACTTAAGGACCGACTAAAGAAGCCGGAGATTTCAAAGATAAGAAAGGCGCGGAAAGCGAGTCGGGCTCGGAAGCAGAATTCTCCACGCCAACGCAGACGCTAGCAAAACACCAGTGACAGAGAAAAGGGGGAGAGACATACCACCAGCAAGAAAGTTAATTTTGAGTAAGTCTTTTAAAGAAAAGTAGCGTGATGCTCAGGTCACCCACGGATATGAACAGAGAGAACCATAGAGGGGATTAAAAAGTTACGGGAGAGGAAGTTGATGAAAAATTATAAGATTGAGGGATGATTTTAAAAGAAGAATAAAAGTGTATAAGACGTTAGTGTCGAGTGTATTAATGTATGGAGTAGAAATATGGGAGATGGAAAGAATATGAGGAAGTGGAAAGACTGCATGAAAAATTGGGATTGGACAGGCGGTTCACAAAAAAATTGGTTTATTTTGTCGACGGCCTTGTCGCGAGAGTTTGTTTCTCTGTGTGAGAAAATACTTTCATAATTTTTTAAGATTTTTAAAAATTTGTTTAAAGGTTGCGAGGATCAAATTTACGTAAAAATTGAGATTTTTGGGGTTTAGGATTTCTTAAGAATATATACATTAATTTTAGAGAAATATCTTATGAATAAAAATGATAGCTAAAGGAGAAAACTCTCATTCTGTGGCCGATTAAAAAAAAAATTATTTGGCGCTGGTAAAAGTCGTAAAAAGTATGATTTCTTAAGAACAGACAAATATAGGATCATAATTGTACCCCTAAACGTTTTTTTTAAGGGGTACCAAAATTCTGGGACATTCCTCGTACAATAGGGGGGGGGGGGATATATAATACTGATGATATTAAACATTTTAAACCTGGAGACCAGAAAAAGTATTTTAAAACAAAATTTTCGTTTAACAAGGCTTCGTTTAGGGGGGGGGGGGGGGGGTAAGGTATTTAAACTTTTTTTTTTGCATTTTTTTTATTTGATTTTCTGAATGGAGAACCTTTCAAGAATATTGTGTGAAAATTTGAGATGAATCGGAGTAAAACTAACGAAGATACAGCGGTTTAAGCAACCGCGTCTCCAACATGACTTAGCGTACTGTACGTAACTTTAATGCGTTTTTCCCACAACTCACGTTTCCAAAGTCGGTGTCCCTCATAACTTGAAAACTACTGCACCGATCCTTTTGAAATTTGGAACACTATTTCTGTATATAATTTACGAGGTAACGCTGGAGAGTTTTTTTCAAATTTGTTAATATTTTTTATTTTACAATAACAAATTAGCCGATTTTTTTCGCAAAAATCGCGTTTTTCACTGCAAAGTGTTCCCAAAAAGTGAAACATTGAAATTTTGAAAAACCCTCCCAGCGTTACCTGGAGAAAACTATTATCTAACGAAAGAACTTTGATTTTTTGATTTCGGATGATCCAGCACCAAGTTATGATGGACACCGCAATTCAACTTTTTTTTCGAGAAACTTCCAAATAATGCTGCCATTGCCGTATTTTTAAATATCTCTTCATGAAAATTGTACACAATATTCTTCGAATGTTATACTTTAATGTACTATTACCATTAATACATACATTTTATTTGTTTCGTCAAAAAAAATTCACAAAAATGTGTCTTTTTTTGCATGAATTAACCTAACCCCCCCCCCCCCCCTTAAACCAGAAGTGACCAACATTGTACAGTTCAAATGTATGTTCGTTGTGAATAAGCAAAAAACGATTTCATCTAACTTACATTATATCTTTTTGTTCCTGTTTATGTAAATTGCATGCTATGTGAGAGAGGTGGAGCGAAGTTGAAACATTGGTTAGAAGATTGTGAAAAAGTAGAAAAAGGAAGCATGGCAATGAGAAACATTTAACATGAAAATAGAAAATCAGAGGTGGTTGAATGGCTGAAGAAATTGGAAAGGAAGAAAAGAAAGAAGAAAAATTATAATGAGGGAAAGGGTAGATTAACCCTTTGAGGCGCACATTTTTGTGCTAGACTTGCAATGGGTATCAATGGTGTTTCCAAGGTTTTTGGGGTCGCTGATCACGAATCCGGTATCAGAATTTGAAAATTCAAAATGGCGGATCCAATATGGCGGCTATTTCAGTTAGAATTGCGATTTGCTGAGTAATTCACTTGGGAAAAGGTATACGGGGGTTTCCGAGGTCGCTCATCACGAATATGAATTCAGAATTTCAATATTGAAAATGGTGGATCCAATATGGCGGCTATTTCAGTTAGAATTGCGGTTTTCTAAGTAATTCACTCAGGCAGAGGTTTACGGGGGTTTCCGAGGTCGCTCATCACGAATATGAATTCAGAATTTCAATATTAAAAATGGCGACCCAATATGGCGACACCTTTAGGTTAGAATTTCGGTTTTCTAACTAATTCACTCAGACAGAGGTTTAGGGGGTCGCTGATTATGAATCTCACCTCAAAATTCCGAAACTCAAAATGGCGGATCCAATATGGTGGCCATGGCATTTCAAATCTTAATTCATATTCGTGATGAGCAAGCCCGTAAATCCCCTTATAACTTTTTCCAAGTGAATTACTCAGATAAAAAGGCAATTCTCAATACAAAAACAAGGCGTGAGAAAAAACGAGGCAATGCGAGATGTATGTATAAGCTAAGGCGAAGCATAAAAGAGAGCGGATTGAGGCATTTCGACACTAATAGTAATGCTACGGAAGTGTCACTCGCCGATTTGGATGAAACTTTGCGTAGAGTTTTGGAAAATAATTGATACTTATTTTTTTATATCGGCAAAGGTTCAAGTTTAAGGGTATAAGCTACCCCTCGCATCTGAGGGGTGGCTTTCACGTTTGAATTGGAATCAGTAGAGTGATTTGAAAGTCGAAATGCTTATTAGGGGTTTTCGATGTCTCTGAATCCAAATTTGAGGTCAATGTTCCAAAATTCAAGATGGCGAACTAAAAATGGCACCTACACTTCAAGCTGGAAGGTTGGTTTTTACGTTTGAACTGGAATCAATCGTGTAATTTGAAAGCCAAAAAGTTTCTCAGGGGTTTTCGATGTCGCTGAATTCAAATTTAAGATCGAAATCACAAAATTCAAGATGGCGGATTGAAAATGGCGCCTTCTGCAGTGTCATAGGAGTGTTGCTTCACTCAAAGTAGAATTAGTCGGGTGATTCGGATACTAAAATGCTCCTAAAGAGTTTTCAATGTTGCTGAATTCAAATTTGAGGTTAACGTTACAAAACTCAAAATGTCACAATTGTCATATATCATTAATCATTACCAGCGATTATCAGTTGAAAGTTATCGGTGTCAAGAAATTCGCACCTCGCTTTTCGCCAAACCCAGGAATAATACGAGGAGGTGGCGAGTATCTCCCACTTATTTTTTTCTCTCTTTTGTTCTTTTTTCATATTTTTGTTGTTTTAAGTACAACAAAATATTTTTGCAATCATGTATTTTTTTTATTTTCTTACATACTTTCTTTTATTCGAAATAATTTATGCAGAAAATTATGCAATTATGCTTTTTGCAATTTTTTGATGAAAAATTGTGCCATGTACAAAAACAACGCACAATATATAACACTTTTCTCTATCGTTCGGGACAATGGTTGCAAAAATGGTAATCAGTGAAGAACTCATTCTTGCGAGGGCGAATTTGCTGATACCGATAACTCTTGACTGATAATCGTTGGTAATGATTAATTATATATGACAATTGTGACATTTTGAGTTTTGTAATTTTGACCTCAAATTTGAATTCAGCAGCATTGAAAACTCTTTAGGAGCATTTTAGTATCCGAAGCACTCAACTAAATCCAATTTGAGTAAATCAGCACTCCTATGACATGGAGGTAGGCACCATTCTGGATCCTCCATATTGAATTTTGTGATTTCGATCTCAAATTTTAATTCAGGAACATCGAAAACCCCTTAGAAACTTTTTGGCTTTCAAATTACATGATTGATTCCAGTTCAAACGTTTTGGAACATTGACCTCAAATTTTGATTCAGAGATATCGAAACCCCAATCAAATCAATCCACTGATTCCAATTCAAATGTGAAAACCACCCCTCAGGTGCGAGAGGTAGTTTTTACAATTAAACTTGAACCTTTGCCACTATAAAAAATTACGTATCGATTATTTTCCAAAATTATACAGGGTTAAAAAAATAATAATACAGGGTTACAAGATCCCAATACATGTAAACTATAATGTAGCAGACCTGATATGCAGCTTTCTGGGCTCAAGTGGCTAAAATAAAACATGTGGTTTCTTATACTGAATGTCTATATAATATCCTTTAAAAATATATTTCAAAGATATGTGGAAGTATAAATTTAATATGCTGGTGCTAAAGAGAATAAAATCGATGTAATATTTTGCTCCAAATTTATGTAAAAAATAAAAAATTATACACCGTTTTTGCAAAAAAAATCGTCAATTATATAGGGGGCATTATTTATGAAGTGACAGCACCTAAAAATCTACAGTATTTAGATCATGTTCAGGTGTACGTATGTTGGAGTACTATGGGTCCTTATGTAATGTTATAAATTTTAAGGGCTTAGATCAACTGGTTGCCTAATATCAGGGGCCCATATTTTCAGCTATTGGCAATGCGTCCCGAGGTTCAAGTGTGAATAACTCAGCTTAGAGTTTAGACTCTGAATCAGTTAAAATTAGACTTCCTCAATTTTAAGAAACTGTGGGTGTTTTAGAAAGCTCTTTTAATGTACTTTAAAAATACATTACTTAGTTTTTGTCAAATAAAAATTTAGCCTCGATATATCGAAATGAAATATTAGAATACATTTTTGACAAATTCCAACATCATTGATTTTTTAAAGTCTTTTAAAAAACTAGAATACTTCCTGTTTAAAACCGTGTATTAACAAAAATGGGGAAACTTTCCGTTTTGAAGAAATAATCTTTTGCAAGAGCGGGCGCACCCGCCGGGATGCACAGTGTTTCAAGTGATCACAAGAACTTTTCTGTTGGAACGGTTATGAGTGTGTTTTTGAAGTTCTGTAAGTTTCATAGTGGAACAGAATATGGTTCACGAGAAAAAAAATTCGCTTCTTTTGTAAGGCTTCTACCCCACTGTGAAACGCAACTATCGCGGACATTTCAACGTGCCGGACGTTGGAGGCGATTTTTTTTCTCGTGTACCACTAGCTCTTTCACTAGGAAGTTTACAGAACTTTTAAAACACATTCGGAGTTTGTTCTGGCAAACAAATTAAAAAAAAATAAGAACGACGTATTTTCGAAAATGCGATTTTGGTGTTCTGGTGGTTTTTGAAAGAAAGTCAAATTTTTTCCTTTTTGCCTTTTTTTGTGTATGAAATTAGATGTTGGAAAAATGTTCAGTACTTAAAAGGTAATTTGTTTAATTAGAACCACAGATATGAAAATTAAAAAAAAAAGTACCAAACATTTCAAAGTATATTATCCGCCATTTTTTAAAATAAAAAAATATATATTTTGCGGGGTTTCTCTTCACTATCAAAGAACCTAATACACCGAGTCACAGCAAAACCCCATTCTAGCACAAAAATTCTTCTCATCACTTGAAATACCGTGCGCCACGTTGAATGCGACCGCTCTTGCAAAAGCTTATTTCTTAAAAACGGAGTTTCTCCAGTTTGGCCAATGCAGGTTTTTAAAGAAGAAAAATTGTACTTTTTTAAAGACTATGTGAAAAAAATCGATGATGTTGCAATGTGTCAAAATTCTATTTTAATTTTTTAGTTTGATGAATCGAGGTTAAATTTTAGGTTGAAATGTACTCTTAAAATGCATTGAAATAGCTTTCTAGAACATCCGTAGTTTATGAAAATCAAGGAAGCCTAAGCAGAGTTATTTACACTTGAAACTCGGTGCAACCCGTTTCTCTAAGGTCTTAAAATTTATACCATGACTTAAGGACCAATAGGTCTACAATATTTGCGGATAGAGGGTACCTGTGCCAAGGTTTTTTGCTGAATATGGTTATAATAATTAATAAGCAGTCGCGGACGCTTGTCCGGGGTGATCCCCGAAGGAATAACCCCCAAGCGTTGTAACAACCGTGCCGAAAGCTGAATGGTACCTGGGTGAGGTGTCTCCAACGGTAACTCTGGGATACCGTGTCACCTCTCACAGTATGCAGCCTTATCCTTGCATGCGGGCTCTACAAGGATGCATGAACCCCTTCCCTAGCTGCTAGTGGGAACAACAATGAAACCACCAAACAACCAAAAAGTTGTAGATGCGGTTTAAAACGATCAAACGCGCAGAGCACCCTACAATGGGTCGGCAAACAGTGCCGATCTCCCTAGAGTTCGGGGTGCTGAAAATAATTTAGATGAAAACACGACGACGAACCGACGAAACGACCACATTGAGTGGACGAATCAACTGAAGGATTACTTGCTAGACTGCTACTATGCCAACATTATGGATATGTACGCCGAGTACTTCCCGAACCGCTGCTTGAACAAGCTGCAGACGAAGATGAGGAAGCGACATTCAGACCAGCCGCGGAAAGCATGCGCCTTCTGATTTCAGGACAAGGAGGAACAATGTCATGCAGGTTCCTCCTAAGCCCCAAGATCTGGCTGAAATGGATGCCTTCCTGCGTGAGGATATCTCGGGGGAGTCGACCTCTGGACCATCAATTTTTCAGTTTTTCGTGCTGCGAGAGCTTTGCCTGATTAAAATCGAAAGGTTAAAACCGACAATGGATCAAAAAATCAAAAGACGCCTGCATCAACTGAACAAGAAGATTGGATGGGCATGACAGAATGCGTCCCGTGTTCAGTGTGTGATTGACTACATAACATCTGGTAAACCGTTCACGGAAAGGGTTCGAAAGTTCGCCTAAGAACTGAGGATCTACAATGACACACTGAACAAGCCCAAGCTGCTGACAGTCAAGCAGAATATTGTTGACAAAATACGGGTGTTATCTGACGCAAGGAGGAGAATACAGAAGAGGAAGAGATGGGTCAGGGAGAATCAACAGTTTCTCGCTGACCCATTGCGCCTCTTCAGCGATCTCCCTGTTTCAGTCAAAAATCCACCCAAACTCAACGAGGTAGAGACTTTTTAGAGAGAGAGAGATACAAGATCCTGAAAACACTGGAGTTGAAAGAAGATACTGATAATATCATCCGCTTCAAGGAGTTTTGCGACAACCTTATAACATCTGAGAAGGAATGCCCATCAAACACTGCTGAAAAGGCGAAAAAAGCACATAGGGACACGAAGAACTTTACAGCTGCAGGACCAGATGTTATCAAGAACTTCTGATAGAAGAAGTTCACTTCTACATACCAAAATCTGGCCCTCATATTCACCCCATATTTAAAGTCAGAAACGCCCATTCCGCAGTGGCTGGTGGTAGGACGCACTATACTCCTACCGAAACAAGGCCACTTGTCCAACCAAGAGAATTACAGGCCAATAACTTGTTTGAACACACTGTATAAGATCTTTACAGCTGCCCTAACAACTGGGTTGTTCGAAGAATTGAGCCTGTGTAGAGATAGATGTGCGAACAACGTGGCTCGAAAAAAGGTGTAGCAGGCTGCCGAGAGAACCTGCTAATAGACATGTGCGTCTGCAAAGACGTAGCAGCCCATCAGCGCGTCCTGTCAATGGCCTGGATTGACGACCGAAAAGCTTTCGATTCAATCTCTCATAGACATATCATCTGTCTGTTGGAAAGCTTGAAGGTTCATTCCCACATTGTGAGATGCATAGAGAGATTAATGCCCCTTTGCAAAACTAGATTTACTATCTCGTCTGGAAATAATTGTGTAATAATGAACTCTATCTCTCGCACTACGAAATTCTCCTGGATACCTCTGCGCCGACATTAATCATCGCGAGCATTAAAAACAAACTGAAGAGTGCTTTAAATATCGTCAAGAAGTACACACGAGCTTGTGGATATAAGTTTTATTAGACGTCTTGACCCTGGACAGACCTATACATACCTGGGCGTGCCTAGGAGCTGCATTCAGGACGTAACATCAGTGAAGGAGTCTCTCCGAAGCAGATACAAGCATCTTCTTTGACAGATTTTTGGTCTTCAAGTCTGTCAGCGTTGAACAAGGTATCTGCGACTAACATGCTCGCCGTCCCGGTTCTACTCTACTCGTTTGGTGTGGCTCGATGGACGAAGAACGAGCTTACGGCCCTTGATATCGCCACACGTAAGTTCATGCATATGCACAAAAAAGCTTGCATATCATTTCGTCCATTCCGCGATTATACATCTCATGCCGTCAAGGCGGACGCGGTTTTCTGAATCTCCGATGTCATCATAACCGAATTGTTTAGGTACAACTTACATAGTTGCAAATGGCAGTGATCCTCTCCTAAAAATGGTCAGGAAACGCGAGATGATTGGCAAAGGAGCGTTCCTTTACAAAGCCTCGGAACAGGGGGCCGAGACCCTTGGCCTGCATTTTAACTTCAGAAGTGAGGAAACTGCATTACTGCATCTAGATGCTTCACTTCTAAAAGCCGGAGTAAAGAAAGCAGTGGTAGAGAATTTCCGCTCCGTTGCACACAAGAGGCATGACATCGTTCTCCAAGACTTCGAGAAACGAACTATATTCGTGATCGAATTCTCGGCTCCGTCCGAATACAACAACACTGCGAAGGAGAAGGAAAAAGAGGAGAGGTATGAGGACCTTAAAAGGGAGCTGCAACGACTCTATCCAAAATATTCGGTTAAAGTAATTGTCCTCGTGACCGGTGGTCTCGGGGGTACGAAACTATCACTGGTTCGTAACCCTAAAGACATACCCGCGTGCCAAAAATATTCCAAGGCTCTTGCGAGATGTATGCAGAAAGCTGTCATCCTTGGGTCGCTTCGTGTCCTCAAGACACACGAGGGTTTCACCGGCCTGTCATTATTTCATCGTGCCCTGCGACCACCCATCTAACGGTCGTGAGACGTGGCCATATGTGTGATTTATCGCGGTTCTACTGGAAGCCGGTGTCATTTTTAGATCGGAGTTGGTCTCAGTGGGTCCCTGCTTGGCTCCTCCTCAGTAGTGCGGTGGTGCCGCACATCGGGCTCGTCGGCCTTCAGCATCTTGGTTGGGTGTGGTTGGTTAACTAATTCGTTCTTGAGGCTTCTTCGCCGAGGCTGCCTTTCTGAACACCGAGCATCGCATCGTCCCTGGCAGATGATCCTTTCGGGGCTGTTCTTCCTTTGCGGTGCAGAGGTAGCACTGCGGCGTGCTATCGCATTTCGCAACACAATGGCCCACTTTGCGCACCTCCAGCAGGCCCTCGTCCTATCGGGACCCTCGCAGCTCGCTGCCATGTGACCAAAGCCTTGGCAGCGGTAGCGCCGTATCACCTCCGTCTTTTTGCGAACACGACAGGACACCTATCCTACCTTCAGGTGTCCTGTGTGTATCAGCCTTAAAGCTAGTTCTTCGCTCAACTCGACAAAGGCCTTCAGATTTCCTCTAAAGGCCTTCTGTCCCATGCTCGCCTTTATTTCGCCGCTTGTGGTTTCACCGAAGTGTCTTCTCATGTCGGCATCTACTTCCTTCGCCTCAGTTGTAGTGTCGAGATCCAGGACCTGGGCCTCAGTGTGGGGGACGAGCTCGCGCAAACTACCCCCAACACTGACCGCTTCTTTGATGGCAGCGGACAGTTTGGGTCTGCCATTCGCTGCAGACCGTACGTCCACAAGGACCTCTCCGTTTCTGGTTCGCCTGACACCCTTGACTTTTACAAGAAGGGTGTCCGGCTTCACCTTTTGCTTTAGGTCCTTGAGGACCTCCACGTAGCTCAAACCCTCGGCCAGTTTTATGAGAGCTGCCTCAGGACGGTCACGCCTCTGTGTTTTCTTCTGCTTCCTGGTGTTATTGTTTGCAGGCTTTATTTCTCTGTCCTCCTTTTGTGGTGCCGAGGTCGTGGCCGCTGTAGCGTTAAGCTTCGAAGATCTTGCCTGAACGGGACTCAGAGTGAGCTCCCTCTCTCGCTTCCCAGCATGGGGAGTGGGAGATCCCACGGTTTCTTCCGCCTGAGTGCCGCTTTAGTTCTTGCCTGATTGGCAAGATCATGTTTCTCTTGGTATTGCAGAAATCATTCATATTTTTTAATACGCCCTTCAACTCATCAATGAGCTCTCGGGCCTCTTTCAAACTTCGTTCCACCCTAATTATGTCTTGTTTGTCCTTGAGGTGACCGATCGACGCGAGTCGGTCAGTCGCAGTACAGCACAGTCGAATCATACTTTCGTTACGTACTTTCCTCTCGGCAATACTCGTACAAAATGTACTCGTCCTGATATCCCCTGATATTATAACTAACCTTCTATAATAATATTTTCATCAACATCAGCCAAGTTATTAACAAAAAAGCATAAGTGGCTGGTGTTGCCCGACCCTTTCCCATAAAATTACTATAAATTTGATCAATTCCAGACACATTTTGTCAGTTGAATAACAATATTTACTATTCTCAGGGTGTGGTGAAAGTTGGTGCCGTGAATGGCGACGACCACAAATCATTGGGAGGAAAATACAACATTCGTGGCTTTCCCACTATAAAAATTTTCAACAAAGGTCAAATAAACCCAGAAGATTATAATGGTCCACGAACAGCCGCTGACATTGTAGATGCTGCATTAAGTGCAGCCTCTCAAAAAGTTCGCGGTGTTTTGAGCGGTAAAAAGAGTGGCAGAAACAAGGTAAATAAATATATTATTTTTTGAATATTGAATTGAAGGCATGAGAATGACCATTCGTAGTGGGCTCTTTTATTTGTTATTTAGGTGCCAACGTCAAATGGTCTTTATGCAATTGTCATTCTCATGTCTTCAATTAAATCATAACATAATATTTGACTATAATGGTAAAGTTTTTTTCTGTTCATTCACAGTCTAAAGATTCTAAAGACGTTATTGAACTGACTGATGAGAATTTCGACAAATTGGTTCTCGGATCAGAAGACATGTGGTTGGTCGAATTCTTCGCTCCTTGGTGTGGTCACTGCAAAAACTTGGCACCTCATTGGGCAACCGCGGCCACAGAACTCAAGGGAAAAGTCAAGCTAGGTGCTCTCGATGCCACTTCAAACACAATGAAGGTTACATTCAAAAATCCTTTTTCACTTCACAATATTTTTTTATTGCTTTTATATTGAAAAGGATCAAGATTAAGTGTCTTGAATTCGGCAATTTATAATATTCTTATTTAAATCTTTTAGGCCAGCGAGTATGGAATAAACAGCTATCCTACCATTAAATTCTTTGCATCAGGTAAAAAAGACAAGGAATCTGCTGGCGAATACGACGGAGGTCGTACAAACAGTGACATTGTTAACTGGGCTCTGGAAAAGTTAACTGAAAGCATTCCAGCTCCGGAAGTTACGCAAATTACGAGTGAAAGTAGTTTGAGAGAGGCATGTGAGGATAAACCCCTCTGCATTGTTTCAGTTCTACCTCATATCTTGGACTGCCAGTCAGAATGCAGGAATAGCTACCTAAATACGTTGAAATCACTCAGTGAGAAGTACAAAAAGAAAATGTGGGGGTGAGTAGTGCTTAAAATTGTCAACATTTTCAATATGAAATTCATATAAGCTACCTGCAACTCTTAAAATATGGTAAAAGTCACAATGATTGTAGCACACATTGGGGCCAAATCATAAAAAGTTGAAAAAAAGTCAGAAATCGAAATTTCGATTTCGGGGATTTGAAGTGATAGGATGCTTAGAGTAATATTCCGAAGGTCTAATTCTACTAGGACGATGAAACTTTGAAAGTCAATGTTTAAAATTTTTAAAAATTGATTCGATAGCTGTTTGTAGGTAGAATATCACTAAGTAGTACACAATTTATATTAGTAATGTGTATAAGCAAATAATTTGGATGAAAATGAACGTAAAATTGGAATGAAAAACTAAAAAAATTGTTGTTCTTTCCTAGTGTTCTGCTACGAAATATATTGTAAGTTGTAGATTAAACTATTACCTAATGGAAACAACAAGATCCAGCTGATACAAGGTGCCATCTTACTATTGGTGCACCTTTTGTGTCGTAAGAAACACATTTATTCTCCTTTTTACATTAAAAACGTGAAATATGGAAAAATGTTTTTTTAATATAAGTTGTAACGTTTTGAAATACCTATTCAAGAGTGTACTCACATTATGGGTCGAGTCAGGCCCAAGTGAATTTTTTCATATGCCCTCAGTTCTTATTGCGGATTTTAAATATGTGCTTCATTTAATGTTATATCGTTCCCAGGCTAAATTTTGACCCCAATGATTACATAGAAATGGTTCTTTGGGAAAGCACTGATTTTTCCATTACCATACCATCAGTTCTAAGGAAGGTATCAAGCAAAGAGCTCATTGACTGAACAGCCTGAAGCCACTGAAGCAGCCTCCTGAGTATGCGGCAGCGACGCTAGTAATGGCATCATAAGATGGACTTTACTTTCTAGACAAGCTCTGCCAAAATTTCAATCAAAATCCCAATTTGTAACAATTTTTCCCGACAGTGACGATTAAGATTAGTTAAGCCGGTCCTATATATGGTAGGTTTGTTTGGTAGGGCTGGCGAAGGAGCCCTAAGTGCAGCCACCTCCACGTGGTGGGCTCTTGATCGCTTGGCAAGCATCGCTGGCCAGGTGGGCAAAGATCTACGCAACCGCTTAATTGTACTGAATTTGCCCCCTTTTTCGGCTCCAGAGGAGGCATCCCTGCCCCCAAGGGCATATAACTAGCATTTTGACGCTCGAATGTCAGTTTTCATCTCAAGTGGCATCTCCTAACCCAAAAATATGGCCGCTTTAACCGAACTAAACTTCCAGGGTGGCCGCGTTGGACTGGGAAAACGGGAATTTTGTTATTGACCGAGAAAGTTTATAGTTTTTGTTAAAAAAAAATAGTTTTTATCATTTTAAAAATTGGTCAAAAGCGAGGGGCTATGCGTTGAGTATTCAGGGAGTCAGATAGCTGACTGCTATACAGGCCGCTGAAGGGACTGCTCCATGATCATTGCGACTACTCCTCTGACTATTTCTGGACTGCTTCAGACGCTGGGTGTCAATAAGACAACTTAGCCTCGACTGTTAAAGTCTCTTGCGCACGTCTTGGTACGCATATCGGAATCATACCTGAGACGACTACCAGACTACTACCGACTGTTAGTAAATCCTAGAAGGATTCCTATGCTCAATTCGAGGTAGTAGTCAGGAGAATACTCAGGTGCACAGCCCCTCGCTTAAACGAGACGAGTTGAAATATTTTTATCGTTACATTACGTTAAAAACCTATAATTCCGTTCATTTTAAAGGTCGTCAAATTGAACAAATATTCTCTAAAGAACTTCAATAATAATTTTAAAATTTCCTGGGATGCATTTGTTAATATTTTTTATGGTAAAAGTTGAACCTAATTATTTTATTAGTCCAGATAATGCAACTCTTCCTTTAAACTCCGATAGTTTTTGGCATAATTTATATATTCCAATTTTCTTTTCACATTATGTTGAGGTTTGCTGTCCTTTTTCTAAATGTGCGACACAATTTCAAACAGTTTAAACTAAAAAAAATGATTTCGGGGACACGAGATTTTTTTCATAAAATCGATTTTTCAAATTTTTCGGAAACAAAGACCTGTTTTTGTCCGTATAAAAATCATAAGACGTCAGGGATTTTGAGAGAAAGAAATTTATAAAAGTCAGGGGATTTCTATAAGATGCACTTTAAATAACTGTCCATTTTTAAATGATGAAAAAAGTAATTAGTGTAGTTTACACAAATCTTTTACAAAAGTTTATTGAGAATATATTTTCTTTCTTGTAAGAACAATTTAAAAAAAACTGACAACTACCCTACCGACGGAAAGTTTGGGTACATTTCCTTTGACCGTTTGAAAATTCAAACTTCACTTTAAATACGAATACATGTGCAGAAACTGAATCTACGACGTTGTAAGGAGAATCATTTGAAAGATAAATAATTTTGTGTCTTTTCCGTCTATGTTGGAATTATTTTAATGAACGAGTCAGAAAATATTATATTCAGCTGCAAAATTAAAAGTTTTTTTTTTGTAGAAAAATTAACATTTTGAAATCTTTAGTCAACTCTTTGCCAAATCTAGAAAAATGTTCCTAAAAATTTGGAAAAATCATAAATTTAAGAGTAAATCCCACTCTTGAAATCTAAATCAAGAGCACGATTAAATATTATATCATTTTTGAGTATTGTTAAAAAATATTTACTCGTCCGATAGAAATTTTTGAGAGCCAAAAGTCCGAGGTTCGTCGTTTACCTACATTTTTTGTAAGGCAGAACTTCAGATTCCATTAGGTATACAGTTGAATATAATGGAGTCTGACGTTGCATCTTATAACAAATGAAGATTAACGACGAATCTCGAACTTTAGGCTCCCCAAAAATTGCTATTGCACGATTAATAGTATATTGTTTACCTACACGGAGAAAAGAATCTAAGTATGTTAAATATGTTATTTTACATTTTGCATGTTGAGCTATTCCTAGTAAAGTACAAAATTTTAACGTGCAAAATTGGCTAGAAGTTCGTGCTATATTTGCTTGAACTTATACAATTTTAGCGTGGCAAGTCTTTACACTACCAAAGCATAAAGCGCAGCATGGTAATACAGCTCGAGCATATGCTTTGAAAGTAGTATCGCCGTGCGAGAAAAACTTTCACTTGATCATACTATGGCTGTAAGAAACCCTTGCGATTTCGGTATGGGTTTCTTACAACGGGAACGGAGGTCTTAAGCCACGCCTACCAGCGCTTGCTGTCTCGCAGGTATGGTGGGAGAATACGAAGCGCAAGAAACCCGTACCGAAATCTCAACGGTTCCTTCCAATCACAGCACGGTTAAGATATAAGCTTTTCTCGCTCGGCAAGACTGCTCTTAGAGCATGGAACGTTTAACTTTCCTGGTATAAGACATACTCATGTTTAAAATGCATGAATTTAGCTAGGCTAGCAAGAAAAAAAACCTTCCACAAACAAATGAGAGGTACCCTTTTTCTATTTTACTTAGATATTTTTCTCCGTGTAGGAGGAAAATTCAGTATTTTTACTGGAGTATGAGTTTGCAATGAAAGGGCGTAGACGCAGTGTGTTCACAGCTTGTGGGAGCTGGCGGCCCCCACCACGACTCCCGTGTGGGAGCAACACACGTAAACGCCGCGTGTCGGTGTGTCCCCACTCCGTCCCTTGATTCCACGCTCCGCGGCAACAAAAATTTGTCGGTTCGGATGATTTCACTGTCTCCTTCGTGATCTTTCGTTTGATTTCGGTGGCGGCTTCGGGTCAGCCACGAAGATTGTTTCGGCGTTGAAGCCGAGGATTGCCGAGGATGCACGATTCTTAACTTGTAATTTCTCATTCTCGGCGTGGGGCTATTTTCAAGATTTTTCAGATTTGGAGGATTTGGAGGTTAGAGTCGACTTTTGTTTACAAACAAAGTTTGACGAATTTGAAATGAAATACTTCACTTTTAAGTTCAAAAATTAATTTTCAACAAAAAAAAACAAGTTTTAAAATAGTTAAATTTTCGTCGAAAGAAATGAATTTGCTAGTAAAAAATGATTTTAACCAAAAAGGAAATAGTTCAATTTTCAGTTGAAAAAATATTTTTGAATCAAAAAAGGAGATTTGAACAAAATAATTCCATTTTAAACCAAAAATAATGAATTTCCAATAGAAAAAAACTGCATTTTCAAACAAGAAGATTCATTTTCTACTAAAAAGTCGAATTTTCAACAAAAAATTAATTTTTAACCAAAAAAGATTTCAATATTAAGTGAAAAACAGTTCAAATCAAACATAAAGGACGAATTTTAAATGAAAGACTTAATTTTTAAGTTCAAAAATTAATATTCAACAAAAAAAAACAGGTTTTCAATCAAACCTTTCAATTTTCAACAAAAGAAATGAATTTGAAACTAAACAAAAAAAATTGGTGACAAAACATGAAATAGTTCAATTTTCAGTTGAAAAAATATTTTTTAAACGAAAAAGGAGATATGAACAAAATACTTAAATTTCAAACCAAAAATAATGAATTTTCAACAGCAAAAATGAATTTTCAAACAAGAAGATTAATTTTCTACTAAAAAGTCGAGTTTTCAACAAAAAAATAAATTTTTAACATAAAAAAATATTTTTAACAAAGTAGTTGAATTTTTAAGCAAATAAATGAATTTTTAACCAAAGTAAATGAATTTAGAAAAAATAAGAATAATTTTCTAAGAAAAATAGTCAATTTCCAAACACATAGTTGAATTTTCAACTAAAAAGATCAATTTTCAAGAAAAGAAAAACGAATTTTTATAAATTACTTAAATTTTCAACCGAAAAATGTGTTTTTTTTTTTAACCAAAAAGATTAATTGTTAAGCATCAAGATTAATTTTCAACCAAAAGAGACGAATTTGCGACGAATTTGACTTCTTTTTTAGAAAATTATTCTCCTTGCTTGAAAATTCATTCAAGAGTTCATTTATTTTGGTTAAAAACTCATTTCTTTGGTTAAAAATTTAACTGCTTTGTTAAAAATTTAACTACTTTGTTAAAAATTCAACTACTTTGTTCGAAATATTTTTTTTGTTAAATATTAATCTTTTAGTTGAAAACTCGACTTTTTGGTAGAAAATTAATCTTCTTCTTTGAAAATTCACCTTTTTGGTTGAAAATTCATTATTTTTTGTTGAAAATTTAAGTATTTCGTTTAAACCTTCTTTTTCTTTGTTAAAATTTTTTTTTTCACTGAAAAGTGTACTATTTCATTTTTGGTTACAAATTTTTTTTTGAGTTGAAAATTCATTTCTTTCGGGTAAAATTGAACTATTTTATCGATTTTTTTTTTGTTTTAAAATTAATATTCAACTTATAAAATTGAGTATATAATTTAAATTTCGTCTTTTTTGTTTAAATTTAACTGTTTTTTATTTATTATTAAAATCTGTTTTGGTTAGAATATGAAATATTCAATTTTTTGTTGAAAATTCATCTTTTTTTGTTGAAAGTTACACTATTTTGTTAAAAAGTAATTTTTTCGGTTTAAGATTCATTACTTTTTAGTTGAAAATTCATCTCTATGGCTGAAGATGCTACTATTCTATCGAAAAATTCGCTTTTTTAGTTGAAAATTAATTTTTTTAAAACAAAATTTAACTAAAAAAACTTTTTCTTGAAAAAAAAAATATTTCTTTTTTTCTATGGACAAAAATAAAAAAGAGGAAAGAAAAATAAGAAGGCAACCAACCAAATTTAAGGGGGATTTTCAGGAATTCTATATATTAGCTTGAATATTGGACGTTAAATAGGATTTTGAATTTGATTTTAATCTAGTTTAAAATTCTTTAATTTTAAGAGTAAGTCATTCAGTTTGTAGAGAAAAAATTTAATATTTCAATTGCGGGTCTGTTTTCCTTACGCAGTGCTGAATTTTACAAACATAAGATTATTGTCTATTGAAAAAAATTCAAAGTACTTGTTTTGATAACATTCTCTATTTTTTCTATTGAATAGTAGAATTTTCAACTAATAAGGATAAATTTTGAACCAAAACTGAAATAGTTCAATTTTCAACCAAAAAGATGAGTTTTCAGACAAGAAGGATTAAGTTATTTCTACTAGAAAGACAAATTTTCAACAAAATACATAAAGTTCCAACTGAATATTTGAAGTTCTAACTAAAAAAGGTAAATTTTTTTCTAAAAGAAAATGAATTTTTAACTAAACAAAATGAATTTTCAACCAAAAATGGAATAGTGAAATTTTAAGATAAAAAACTTGAATTTCCAACAATCTATACAATTTTCAACAAAAAAGTTAATTTTCAACTAAAAAAGTAAACATTTCCAACCTCAAGTGGAATAGTTAAATTTTCTGTTGAAAAAATTAATTCTCAACTAAAAAAGCGAATTTCTTGATAAAATAGTAGCATCTTCAGCCACAGAGATGAATTTTCAACTAAAGTAACGAATCTTCAACCGAAAAAATTACTTTTTAACAAATTAGTATAACTGTGAACCAAAAAAGATTTTAATTATAAATAAAAAACAGTTGAATTTAAACAAAAAAGACGAACTTTAAATGAAATACTTAATTCTTAAGTTTAAAAATTAATTTAAAAGAATTCAATAAAATACTTCAATTGTAACCGAAAGAAATGATTTTTCAGATAAAAAAAAATTTGTAACCAAAAATGAAGTTCACTTTTAAGTAAAAAAAAAAAAATAATTTTGAACCAAGAAAAAGGAAGTTTAAACGAGATACTTAAATTTTCAACCAAAAATAATGAATTTTCAACCAAAAAGGTGAATTTGCAAAGAAGAAGATTAATTTTCTACCAAAAAGTCGAGTTTTCAACTAAAAAAATAATTTTTAACAACAAAATTTTTTTTAACAATGTAATTAAATTTGTAACAAAGTATTAAATATTTAACAAAGCAGTTTAATTTTTGACCAAAGAAATAAGTTTTTAACCAAAATAAATGAATTTTTAAAGCAAGAAATATAATTTTCTAAAAAAGAAGTCAATTTTCAAGAGTCCGTTTTTGGTTACAAATTCACCTCTTTTAGTTGAAAAATGAAAATTTATCTTTTTAGTTGAAAATTCAACTATGTGTTTGGAAATTGACTATTTTTTTAGAAAATTATTCTTATTTTTGTTAATTCATTTACTTTGGTTAAAAATTCATTTATTTGGTTAAAAATTTAACTACTTTGTTAAAAAAAAATTTTTTGTTACAAATTAATTTTTTAGTTGAAAATTCATTATTTTGGGTTTAAAATGTAAGTATTTTGTTCAAACCTCCTTTTTTGCTATTTTATCATGAAAACTTTTTTTTTTTTTGAAAATTAATTTTTGAACCTAAAAATCAAGTCTTTCATTTAAAATTCGTCTTTTTTGTTTGAATTTAACTGTTTTTCTGTTAATATTGAAATCTTTTTTGGTTGGAATATGAAATATTCAATTTTTCGTTGAAAATTTGTCTTTTATTTGTTTTGTTTTTATTTTTGGTTAAAAATTGATCTTTTTTATTTGTTCAAATTACATGATTTATTGAAAATTCGTCATTTTTAGCTGAATTCAACGGCTTTTAATTAAAAATATTTTTTGAGTTGAAATAAACTATTTTGATGAAAATCAGTTTTTTTTGTTAAAAATTGATTAACTGGAAATTTAATTTGTCATTTTTTTGTTAAAAATTCGCCTTTTTTAGTTTAAAAATCAACTATTTGGATGAAAATTCATGTAGGTTATTGAAAATTCGTCTCTTTTCGTTGAAAATTAATCTTTTTGGTTGAAAAATCATTTTCCGGTTGAGAATTTAACAATGGGTTTTTGAAAATTGACTTTTTTTACAAAATTTTATTATTCTTCTTCTTTCCAAATTCATTTATTTCAGTTAAAAATCCATTTCTTTGGTTAAAAATTTAACTACGTTGTTGAAAATATTTTTTTTGTTTAAAAATTAATTTTTTAGTTGAAAATTGGACTTATTAGTAGAAAATTAATCTTTTTGTTTGAAAATTCAGTTTTTTGTTGTTGGAAATCCATTATTTTTGGTTTCAAATTGAAGTATTTTGTTCAAACCTCTTCTTTTGCTTCAAAAATATTTTTTCAACTGAAAATTGAACTATTTTCTTTTGGGTTAAATTTTATTTTAGTAGCAAATTCATTTCTTTCGATGAAGATTTAACTATTTGATTTTTTGGTTGGAAATTAACTTTTGAACTTAAA